>CM077202.1:38210150-38442650 GCA_039654625.1 Rhinogobio ventralis | reverse complement strand
GGATGAAGTCACACACACACACACACACACTCACTGAAGCAATGCAGCGATTGGCTGGCGGGAAGACAGCAACGTAATGACATCATATAATTAAAAAAGCCACCTGGCATAAAACTTTTAGAAAAACACAAATTTCTGGAGCTTTATAAGGAAACAGCCAAGCGACCAAACCAACATAAAAGTTATAACAGATCAATGAAATGTGCACTGTTTTTTCTTTTTAAACATGATTCCCAATTATTTATATTCACGATTTTATAGTATTTGTACACCCTTTACATTTTTATTTCAATGTTGTAATTAGCAATTCATTTAATTTTTAATGCAATTTAAAGCAGATTTGTTACGTGACAGCATTAAAGTTTCTTAAGGGTCAAGATCCAGTTATCTGCTTCTCCTTTGCCGCATCAAGCCATCCCATAATATCAGTCATCACTCAAATTAATGCACGGCTCAGGTTAACGTTACAGCATGTGTGTAAGACTCCAATAAAATGATAAAGTAATTATTCCATCACAAATAAATCTCTCAATCAAGTGGCTGTGTCTATAGTATTATACACAACATTATAATATTATTTTCAAATACATTTTTATATAATTATTATTATTGTTATTTAAAATTATTATTGCCCCTGGTTCAGTAAGGAACTCTTGTAATAAAGTAGCAGTGGTTGGGACAAATTATAAGTATCAACGCCGCTTAAAAAGATGCAATCTAATCCTGTTTACATGAAATAAGCTGCTCCCGAGCAGGTTTAAGCTTCCGGACCTGTTGCTATGACAGCAAGTCCAGGATGGGCTTCAAAGAACCAAACAATCCAAGATCATGCCGAATCGTCAACAATCAAACCTAGCTAACTGAGTTAGCGACGTACGAAGAACGGACCCCAGAGTATAAACTGAAAAACAAAACCAAAATAAATATATATACATACATATATAAAATCAATCAAAAAACTATACTAGTACATAAATAATACTAAAATGTTTTAGGCCTAAATATCAATATGTTTCCATCCATCTATTTTTATGCAAATGTTGGTGTATTGCATTAAAAAAAAACGCTGGATGGAAACGCCAAGATGTGTATAAATTTAAAAATGCGCATAAAAAAACGTATACGCTCAATTGAGGTGGATCTTTTTTTTTTTTATCTGATAAGAAGCTACGATGGAAACACATTTACCGAATAAATCCCTCACGTGACTTTTCCTCGGCAGAGACTGTGATTGGATAACTGGACTAGCCAGCGGACCAATCACATCACAGCATCTCAAATGTTGGTTTGGTGGCCCTGAAACGCCGGAGTCAAAGTCTGAATGATTGGGTTTAATTCCCTCCAGAAGCGTCTCACACGATTGATCGTTTATTGTGTTTCGTCTGACGCTCTGAGACGCAACTCATTTATGATGGAGGGAAAAGAGCCCGATTGCAGCAACTTCCATTTTTATTACTGATATTTAGCATATAAGTTAAATTCACAACTTTGGATGGAAACATGGCTAATGTCTTTTTAGTGCAAAATGTACTTGCCCTCGGCTTCATCAAAGCCGATGAACTTCACCGCCTGGGCGTAGTTGACAATACTGGACAGATACGGGTGGATGTTGGTAGTGGCCGCCACATATGTGTACGATTGAATCAATGCTAGTTCATCAGCCACATTCGTCTCGCCCGCCTGCAACAAATAAGCATCAGGGAATGCTCAAATCTGGAAACCTAAGTTAGCCTCGCTAACAAGTTACATTTCTACAGACGTTGAACTTTGCAGCACAACAGACAGTTTCTTTATGCATGCAGATGACAGCGAGATTCCCATCATCAGAAGTTAAAGAGACAGTAATGGGTAAATCTGGCAGAAATATAAAAGCTTCTCCAGCCTATTATCATGATAAGAGGCTTGAAGTGAAGTCTGTGTTCATTCACGACACACACTGCTGATCGTCTCCATTTCCTGTTATGGATGACACGCTCTTTGAAGAAGAGAAAAACTGCCAGAAGTCTTGAAGTAAAGCTAATTAAGCAAAGTATGAATTCCATGCATTTAAAACATAGAAGTAATAACTTCTTTAAAAGCTAAAAGCAATAGTTTACTCACACATATGACTTTATTTCTTCTGTGGAAAACAAATATATGTTTAGCAGAATTTATCCTTATATTGATAACTAAAATTAAACCATACAAAACATTTGTGTTACTTCAAATAAAATAAACGTTAACTGAAATAAAATAAAAATAATGTAAACTTATTTTATTTCAGCTATTTGCCAAGGCAACCTTTCTCATTTCTGTTTAGTTTAACTTGAATTATTAACTACAAATAAAATAAAAATTACAAAAAATAATATAGACATTTAAAAAAAACACACAAAATTATTAAAACAAACTAAAATTAAAATAAAAAATGGAATTAATAAAAAAATATTAATATTGAATATTAATTAATAAAACTAACAGTATATCAATAATGCTAAAATAACACTATATATATATATATCAGTTTATCTATTATTGTATATATTATATTTTAGTTTACATATATTAATAATTTTTAATTTTTTTGTCATTTTTATTACTTTTCTTTATATTTCTATTTAGTATTAATTTATGTTTTATTTCAGTTTTAGTTTTATTTATTTAGTACAGTTTTCATTTAACTTGAAGTACTAAAATAACAAAAAATTAATAAAAACAATATAGACAAGCACAAAATTACTAAAACAAACTAAAATTAAATGAAAACTAATTAAATAGTAATAAAAAAGTATTAATATTGAATACGAATAAAAACTAAAAGTATATCAATGATGATACAATAACTGATTAAAAAGTCAAATAAGTAGATACTTTTATTATGCTTTTGTGTCACTATGAACCGTTAAACTTTTTTTAAAAATGCCTTTTTTTCCATCAAAACAAACAACAGCAAACCATAAGTGTGAGTAAATGTTCATGTCTGTGTGAATTATGAATGATGCACGAACCTTTCTGGGTCTGAGCAGAACCTCTTCCTCACGATTCTCTTCCTCAGTGATCAGACATCCGTGAATCCGCTCGGGATGAGCTTCGTTCAACAGCTCTGCTAAAGAGGAAGAAAAAAAGACAATGTGAAATCAATGCAATACTTCATAATACAGACTAGAAACAATAAACAGGAGTAATTTAAGGTGACATGATCAAAAATATTCCAGATATGCCATTATTATCATTTTTATTAGTATATACACTGAAGAAAATTATAAACGCAACACTTTTGTTTTTGCCCCCATTTTTTATGAGCTAAACTCAAACATCTAAGACTTTTTCTATGTACACAAAAGGCCTATTTCTCTCAAATATTGTTCTCAAATCTGTCTAAATCTGTGTTAGTGAGCACTTCTCCTTTGCCGAGATAATCCATCCACCTCACAGGTGTGGCATATCAAGATGCTGATTAGACAGCATGATTATTGCACAGGTGTGCCTTAGGCTGACCACAATAAAAGGCCACTCTAAAATGTGCAGTTGTACTGTATTGGGGGGGGGGGTCCGAAAACCAGTCAGTATCTAGTGCGACCACCATTTGCCTCACGCAGTGCAACACATCTCCTTCGCATAGAGTTGATCAGTTTGTTGATTGTGGCCTGTGAAATGTTGGTCCACTCCTCTTCAATGGCTGTGCGAAGTTGCTGGATATTGGCAGGAACTGGAACACGCTGTCGTATACGCCGATCCAGAGGATCCCAAACATGCTCAATGGGTGACATGTCCGGTGAGTATGCTGGCCATGCAAGAACTGGAATGTTTTCAGCTTCCAGGAATTGTGTACAGATCCTTGCAACATGGGGCCGTGCATTATCATGCTGCAACATGAGGTGATGGTCGTGGATGAATGGCACAACAATGGGCCTCAGGATCTCGTCACGGTATCTCTGTGCATTCAAAATGCCATCAATAAAATGCACTTGTGTTCGTTGCCCATACCATAACCCCACCGCCACCATGGGCCACTCGATCCACAACGTTGACATCAGCATCACCCACACGACGCCATACACGCTGTCTGCCATCTGTGCAGTGAAAACCGGGATTCATCCATGAAGAGAACACCTCTCCAAAGTGCCAAATGCCATCGAATGTGAGCATTTGCCCACTCAAGTCGGTTACGGCGACGAACTGCAGTCAGGTCGAGACCCCGATGAGGATGACGAGTATGCAGATGAACTTCCCTGAGACGGTTTCTGACAGTTTGTGCAGAAATTATTTGGCTATGCAAACCAATTGTTGCAGCAGCTGTCCGAGTGGCTGGTCTCAGATGATCTTGGAGGTTTAGATGCTGGATGTGGAGGTCCTGGGCTGGTGTGGTTACACGTGGTCTGCAGTTGTGAGGCCGGTTGGATGTACTGCCAAATTCTCTGAAACACCTTTGGAGACGGCTTATGGTAGAGAAATGAACATTCAATTCACGGGCAACAGCTCTGGTGGACATTCCTGCAGTCAGCACGCCAATTGCACGCTCCCTCAAAACTTGCGACATCGGTGGCATTGTGCTGTGTGATAAAACTGCACATTTTAGAGTAGCCTTTTATTGTGACCAGCCTAAGGCACACCTGTGCAATAATCATGCTGTCTAATCAGCATCTTGATATGCCACACCTGTGAGGTGGATGGAGCAAAGGAGAAGTGCTCACTAACACAGATTTAGACAGATTTGTGAACAATATTTGAGAGAAATAGGCATTTTGTGTACATAGAAAAAGTCTTAGATCTTTGAGATCAGCTCATAAAAAAAGGGGGCAAAAACAAAAGTGTTGTGTTTATAATTTTGTTCAGTGTATATATATATATATATGTGTGTGTGTGTCATATAAAAATCAGCTTTTTTAATTTATCCACATCTTGGCATTTCCATTCAGCATTTTTTTTATATCCCAAAATGTGCAAAAAAATAGGTGGATGGAAAGGCCTAAAACATTCTACAAAAGCATTATTTATGTACTATTATAGTTTTTTTGATCAAATAAAGCATAAGAGACTTCGTTTGTTTCCAAACTTTTGACCGGTACTGTATATTTCAGTTATAGCATTTTTATATTTTCAGTTGTCATTATATTTTAAGGTTTGGTACATTTGTTATGTGCTTTGTGTCATTTTTATTAGTTTTCCTTATATTTCTATTTAGCATAATTTTATTTTATTTACTCCATTTCGTTTTAGCTTTAGTAATTTTAGTACTTAAACTTGCTTACTTTAATTTATTTGCCAAGGCAACATTTCTAAAGTTTTACCAGTTTAAGTTTATCTAATATTTTTATTTTATTTAAATTAACAAACAGTATTTAATAGTTTTAGTTAACGATAACAGCACGTCTGAGAGAGAGAGAGATAATGAAAAATAGTCATGAACATCTTAATTAAATGTAGAAGAATATGCAGAAATATATGTCCCTTTTACACCCTGTAACTAGAAGCTTTTATTATAATAGTTTCAACTGCAAAGCGATATATACAGTATGTAAACAGGTCGATTCACAGGGAATGAATGGACTGAACAAATGAATAGCCTGAATGAAATGTAAAGTTATTTGTTATTAGTATGTAAGGAGTCAGATTATAGACTTCAAATTTAAAAGTATTGCCACCCAAAAATAAATTATCCTCATAAATAATAGCTGATGATCTCATTGTATGGCCAGGTAGAGACTGAAATGAGAGGATTGCTTTGCATTTTTATGCAAAAATGTGTGTCGGCAGTGTGTGTACACAACCACTCTGTAATGGTAAAAATCCACCCAATACTTTTTTATATTCCCATAAATCATAAATAGTGTCTCAAAATGAGTCGTTCACGTTTTCTATACATCGTGACGTCACAATGTAATGGTTTAAATGCTCATTTGCATTTAAAGATACAGCATGTTTTTGCTTCCAGCCAAAAAGGGGCATTTTGGGCATGGTATAATAAATTATCTGTGGGGTATTTTGAGCTGAAACTTCACACACACACATTCTGGGGCCATAAAAGGTCCCCTTTAATGGCTCTTCCTCACCGGTGGACGTCTCCTCCTCATTCTCATCTTCAGACATGTTTGTGGAGATGCTCGGCTCTCCGGCCTCCATGTGCTTCCTGAAGTGCTCCAGCTGTTCTGTGGATTTAAAGCCATGTTTGACAAAACTCATTAAAATCACATCAGTTTTTTTATGAGGACCTTGAGAATTAAGTGTGTTGACATACTGGCAATGTAACTACTTCTTCCCAAACTTCCCATGGTTTCTGCCAAAATATCATAGTTATGAGGTATTTACTCCATGTCGTAATTACAAGATGACAACCTGTCATCAAAATTCAGAGTTTACAAGTTGTAATTATGAGTTCTACGAGGACGTGAACACCTTTTACAAGTCGGAATCCCATAATTACGGTAATTCCAACATGGCGTGAACGCACCTTTACTTCAGTTATGAAAATACAAAATGAAAATATTAAAATATACAGTAGTTGCTACAAGCCAACTTTTTTTGAAGTACATACACCGATCAGGCATAACATTATGACCACTGACAGGTGATGTGAATAACACTGATTATCTCTTCATCACGGCTCCTGTTAGTGGGTGGGATATATTAGGCAGCAAGTGAACATTTTGTCCTTAAAGTTGATGTGTTAGAAGCAGGAAAAATGGGCAAGCGTAAGGATTTGAGGGAGTTTGACAAGGGCCAAATTGTGATGGCTAGATGACTGGGTCAGAGCATCTCCAAAACTGCAGCTCTTGTGGGGTGTTCCCGGTCTGCAGTGGTCAGGATCTATCAAAAGTGCTCCAAGGAAGGAACAGTGGAGAACCGGAGACAGGGTCATGGGCGGCCAAGGCTCATTGATGCACGTGGGGAGCGAAGGCTGACCCGTGTGGTCCGATCAAACAGACGAGCTACTGGAGCTCAAATTGCTCAAGAAGTTAATGCTGGTTCTGATAGAAAGGATGCCAGATACCACAGCACACCTTTAGGGGTCTAGTGGAGTCCATGCCTCGACGGGTCAGGACTGTTTTGGCAGCAAAAGGGGAAACCAACACAATATTAGGTCATAATGTTATGCCTGATCGGTGATTTTAATGTATTAACTATGGTATTTAGTAAACAATGACTGTTGAAAGGTATAGATATCACTACTTTTTTCAACTTCAGGTTTTAATCTTCTGTTCTTGATGAGGATTTTTCCTCTGAGGTCATTTGGAGACGGCAGCGGACATCCGGCCTCCATCTGCGAGAGAATGATTAGCAAAACATTAGCAAGTAACTGTGTTACGAGCTCTTGAATAAACACATAAAAATATCGTGTTTAAACACACTTACTGGGAAGTCATCTAACGCCTGTTTAAGGAGGAAATCTCCAAAAATGTCCTCACAGTAGCGCGCCAGTTTATACTGCTGATGTTTCCTGAGAGAGAGGTGAAATCACAGTGTGTTTATTGTGCATTTCCTTATTATAATTGTTTATTTATGTCGTTTGTGGGATATCGATGAGGACCTGGATAAGAAAGCACATACGTACGTGCAGTGGTTTTCGAAGGACAGAATCACAGGATACTCCGATGCCATGAAGGCCATCTCTTTAATTCCCTGAATGACGTCCTGCATAAAACATACTGTAAATGTGTTTCAGTCTAAACAAGATATATTTCCTAAAGCTCCAGAGAAATGGAGGATATCTGGAACATTTACTGAAGAAACAACACCTTGAACAGGACGTCTGTGCACATGGCCTTGCCGTGGGTGATTATGGGTTCCTGATCTTCACCTTTTCCATCCCAGCAGTCCAACTCAACACATCTGCCAACAAAACAACACGCCACGTGTTTCAGCCAACAATATATTCACAATGACAGACCTTAGCATTAATTTTAAGTATGGCTTTGAAACATATGCTGCAAAAATCCCATTCCTCATCAGTATCTGTGTCTTGTTCTGAAGCATCTATACATCAGCACTCTACAGTAAGATGCAAAATTACAAACTATTTTTTCATGTTCTGTTGAGAGATTTATTACTAAGCACACACTTTATATTTCTTATTTTAATAGATGTTTCAATAATGTTTGAAAAAAAATATATGAATCAAAGCTGATGTTTTTGTTTATAATTTTAAAAGAGCATCAATAAATTCTCATAATAATGCAATTTTGTTTGTTTTTAAGAAAGTTATGAATGAAAATTCATTGTTACCCATTTACCCAAAATACCCAAACAAACAAAACAAACAAAACAAACATAAATAAATGTTATTAGAAATGCAACATAAACAGATGACTTCTACATTAGCATTCATTCTATCCATCCTTCTTTCTATCCATCCATCAATCCATCCTTTCTTTCTTTATTTCTATCCATCCATCCATCCATCCTTTCTTTCTTTCTCTTTCTTTCTTTCTTTCCATCCATCCATCCATCCATCCATCCTTCTTTCCATCCATCCATCCTTTCTTTATTTCTATCCATCCATCATCCTTCTTTCTATCCATCCATTGATCCATCCATCCATCTTTCTTTCTTTCTTTCTTTCTTTCTTTCCTTCCATCCATCCATCCATCCATCCTTTCTTTCTTTATTTCTATCCATCCATCATCCTTCTTTCTATCCATCCATCCTTCTTTCCATCCATCTTTCTTTCTTTCTATCCATTGATCCATCCATCCATCCATTCATCCATCCTTCTTTCTTTCTTTCTATCCATCCATCCATCCATCCATCCTTCTTTCTTTCTTTCTATCCATCCATCCTTCTTTCCATCCATCCATCCTTTCTTTATTTCTATCCATCCATCCATCCATCCTTTCTTTCTTTATTTTTATCCATCCATCATCCTTCTTTCCATCCATCCTTTCTTTCTTTATTTCTATCCATCCATCCATCCTTCTTTCCATCCATCCATCCATCCTTTCTTTATTTCTATCCATCCATCCATCCATCCATCCATCCATGCATCCATCCTTTCTTTATTTCTATCCATCCATCATCCTTCTTTCTATCCATCCATCCTTCTTTCTTTCTTTCTATCCATTGATCCATCCATCCATCCATCCTTTATTTCTATCCATCCATCCATCCATCCATCCTTTCTTTCTTTATTTCTATCCATCCATCATCCTTCTTTCTATCCATCCATCCTTCTTTCTTTCTTTCTATCCATTGATCCATCCATCCATCCATCCTTTATTTCTATCCATCCATCCATCCATCCATCCTTTCTTTCTTTATTTCTATCCATCCATCATCCTTCTTTCTATCCATCCATCCTTCTTTCTTTCTTTCTATCCATTGATCCATCCATCCATCCATCCTTTATTTCTATCCATCCATCCATCCATCCATCCTTTCTTTCTTTATTTCTATCCATCCATCATCCTTCTTTCTATCCATCCATCCTTCTTTCTTTCTTTCTATCCATTGATCCATCCATCCATCCATCCTTTATTTCTATCCATCCATCCATCCATCCATCCATCCTTTCTTTCTTTATTTCTATCCATCCATCATCCTTCTTTCTATCCATCCATCCTTCTTTCTTTCTTTCTATCCATTGATCCATCCATCCATCCATCCTTTATTTCTATCCATCCATCCATCCATCCATCCATCCATCCATCCTTTCTTTCTTTATTTCTATCCATCCATCATCCTTCTTTCTATCCATCCATTCTTCTTTCTTTCTATCCATTGATCCATCCATCCATCCTTTCTTTATTTCTATCCATCCATCCATCCATCCTTCTTTCCATCCATCCATCCATCCTTCTTTCTTTCTATCCATTCATCCATCCATCCATCTATATTTTATCAAATGGTAGCATTTTTTAATATGTATTAACACTTTATAATAACTGTAAATGCTAAGGCATTTTTCAAATAATATCTAATGCTTTACAGAATAACAGATGCATCAATAATGTTTAAAAATATATGAATCATAGATGATGTATTTTAGTCATTTAAAAAGCGCATTAACAAATGATCTCAAAATAATGCAATATTGTTAGTCTTTTTAAAGAAAGTTATGAATGAAACCCAAACAAACATAAATAAATTATAATGGAAATGCGACAAACAGATGATTTCTGCATTAGCATTCTCGTTTTTGTTAGAATCTGTATTTTATCAAATAGTAAAAATTTTATATTTGATAATACTTTATAATAACTAACTGATGAGGCATTTCAAATAATCGCTCATGCTTTACAGATTAATAGAGGTACAATCACATTTATGAATCAAAACATATGAATCAAAGTTAATGATTGTTATTTTAACAGTATTTGTTTTCAAAGAAAGTTATTAAAAGCTAAGTGTGACCCATTTAAAAATACACAAACAAACAAACAAAAGAATATATATTCTATCAAATTTATAATAACTGTAACTGATAAGGCATTCTCAAATAATAATTCATGTTTTATAGAATAACAGACGTAGACATTTATGAATCAAAGTTGATGAATGGTTTTTGTCATTTAAAAAGCGCATTAAAAATGATCTCACAATAATGCAATAAAGTTTTAAAGTGATACCAATTTAAAAATACCCAAATAAATAAACAAACAAATGATACTGCATGCAACATAAACACAATTTCTGCATTAGCATTCACATTTTTGTTAGAATCTATATTTAATCAAATGGTATTTTCAAATAATATATGAATCTTCAAAGTTGAGGAATGATATTTTTTGTATTTTAAAAAGCACATTAACAAATGATCTTATAATAATGCAAAAATGTTTGTTATTGTTATTAATGAATGAATGAATGATGAGATGATTCTGCAGTCATGTGACGTACCTGCAGCCGGTCAGCAGCACCTGTCTGTACATCTCCACCGAGGACCTGCCTCCGAACTGTCTGCCGCTCAGGTAGGTGTTGTGAGACGAGTTGATGAAGTAATGAGACAGCGGATGATCCATCTCCTGATAAACCTCCAACCGGTCCAGAAACACGGGAGCGTTCTCATCAGACATCAGATACCGGCAGAACCCGTCACATGACATCAGACCTGCGCAAACACATCCATTAATCCAGGCATGTACAAACCAGATCATGTTTAAGACGGTCCTTTAATGCTCTTACTATACTTCGACACCAGGTGGTGCTGCAAGATTACAAAACAGTTTTTACATAATCAGAAATGAACAATGAGAACAAACCATAAACAAGCATTTAAATCAGAATAATGTTATTTTTACTGTGTAGCAAATCTAGACAACATGAGAATACATTTTATATTATTAAACAGCTACTTGTCAAATTAATACTAGGCCCAAATTAATACATTTTGTTCAAATAAAGTGTAGAAAATTGTTTGCTTTGAACAACTGCCAAATATATTATTTATATATTATGTATTGAAATATACAGTATATATAATATTGAGCCTCTTCTGCTCATCAAGCCTGCATTTATTTGATCAGAAAAAAAAACAGTAATATTGTGAAATATTATTACAATTAAAAAAAATTTTTTTATTTTAATATACTTTAAAATGTAATTTATTCCTGTGATCAAAGCTGAATTTTCATCAGCCAGTCTTCAGTGTCACATGATCCTTCAGAAATCATTCTGATATGAGGATTTATTATATAATATTTTTTGGAACCTGTGATCCTTTTTTAGGATTCACTGATGAATAAAATGTATTAAAAATAGAAATCTTTTTTAACAATATAAATCTTAACTATCACTTTTTATTCATTTAACACATCCTTGCTGAATAAAAGTATTAGTTTCTTTCAAAATATTACTGTCCCCAAACTTTTGAACGTGTATATTGTTACAAAAAATATACATTTTAAATAAATGCGGTTCTTTCTTCTTCTTTTTTTTTACACTTTTTATTCATCAAAGAATCCTGGAAAAATGATCACAGCTGTTTCCAACATTGATAATAAATCCTCATATTAGAATGATTTCTGAAGGATCATGTGACACTGAAGACTGGAGTAATGATGATAAATTCAGCTTTGATCACAGGAATAAATTACATTTTAAAGTATATTAAAATAGAAAACCATTATTTTAAATTGTAATATTATTTCACATTTTTACTGTTTTTTCTGTATTTTTGATCAAATAAATGCAGGTTTGATGAGCATAAGAATAGACATTAAAACATTAAAAATAGTTACTTTATTTGACTGCACAATGCCAGCACTGACCAATCACAATCCAGTATTCCAAAAAGCCACATAACAAATAACAATAATGTAAGACATGTTGCAAAATGAAGACATTATTCACTGTGGGCCCTATTTTAACGATCTGAGCGCATGGTCTGAAGCGCAGGTGCACTTAGGGCGTGTCCGAATCCACTTTTGCTAGTCTAATGACGGAAAAATCGGTCTGCGCACCAGTCGCATGGTCCAAAAGGGTTTTACCTAGTCTCTTAATGAGTCATTGGTTTGTTACATGTTTACGCCCATAACCCATCAGAGTCTCATCTCCCATTCCCTTTAAAAGCATGTTGCACTCGCACCATGGAGGAATTTGCGAGCGGAAAGACTGAACGCTTCTCCAGAGAGGAATCCTTTTATTTTTAATATTTAAAAATGTGTGTGTGCTGCTGCGCGTCCCTGGGTGTGTAATAAGCAGAGTGTATGCGCGCTGTGCACCGCCTTTTAGGGATGCACCGATCCGATACTCAGTATTGGTATCGGGTCCGATCCGCATTATTTGCCGGATCGGGTATCGGTCAGACAGGACCGATCCGAATCCGATACTGTGCGTATAATATTCTGTGTTATTGTTAAGCCCCAGTGCCCCACAAAAACATTATAAAGCATCATCAATGCTTCATGCACTCTATTATAAGTGTTCTGAAGCCATTCCATAGTTTAATGTGAGGTCCAGATGAATATTTAAGTCATTAAAGAATGCTTCCCTCCGTGTCTGTCAGTCATTCTCCATTCAGCTTTCAAACTGCGTGTGCGTTCGGTTACGACAGTCAACACGATCAAACTCTCAAAGATGATTCAATGTCCCTGTTATTATGCTTGATCTGTAGATAACGCTCTATGGTTTCGCTTAAAATGATTTGATCTCGCTGGAGTTTATTGCGGTTTCTAAATCGTGTTACTTTCTCCCGGGTGTCTGTTAGATCACAACACTGGACTAGAGATTGTATTGTTCTTCACACACGGTAACTGAATTTTTAAACTGTTAAAAGCGGCTCAATAAAATATTTCATAGATAGATACACTACGCGGTGATCTCTCTTCCCTTTGTGTTTTGAACTTCTCAATGTGGACGGAGCGCTGCGCTGTGACTCCTGTACACGGGATGTGCATACGCGCTTTGTGCCGCTCTGTATTGGAGCCGTTCGTATTATAATACTTTTGCGCTATGAAAGATTATTAATAGCCTTTCTTGTTCTGCCCTATCTATAATATGTTGCTGCATCATACATTTAAAATAAATGTTTTTTAATTTCTTAGTATATAGGCCCTATTTCTATAAATATATTTACTTGTTTTTCATGATTGTATTTTACAACAATGTGTATTATCTTACCAGATTTAGTGCTACACTTATTCACTTTTATTTTGTTCCCCACTAAATGTTTTTTTTTCACTAAATGTTTAGATTTTATACAATTATTGTGCACTCGTGATTTTCTAGAGTAACTTTTGCTGCTGAATTATCCACTAATCTAGTTTATCCACCATCTAGTTTATAATAGTATTTTTGTCATAGATTGTGATTATTTTTTTAATTTGTTGTTTTTCTTAATAATGAAGGTGTCTGTATTTAGTGGATTGTGTTTAACACACAAAAGAGTGATTATCAGTTCAACACACTGAGATATAGAAATTCTACATTGAAATTTTAAACAAAACTGCATTAGTATCGGATTGGTATCGGTGTCGGCCGATACTCAGAATTTTTGGGATCGTATCGGTGCATCCCTACCGCCTATAGGCACATATTACTAACACGCCCTTTAAATAACACACAAAATACTGCGCTATTGACTTTAGAGCAGGTTTTTGTTGGTCAATGGCGCAGAGGTTCTCAGTTCCTCAAAATAGCAACGCACCAACAATGCACCTGAACACACCTGGTTTTCAGTCACAGATGGGCGAACAGATGCGCCAGTGCATTTGCTATTTAAACAACATGGCGCTGGACGTGAAAATGACAACTGCGTCGGGCTGAAAGTAGCAAAAAACACTTGCATTGCGCCTGGTGTCACATTGCGCCGGGTGTGTGATAGGGCCCATATAGTCTGATATAAACACAATAACGTGGCACACACCTTTCATCTTCAGTGTCTCATCAGGTTCGTATCGCTCTATGATTTGGAAAGCGCATTTACAGTCGAAGAACGGGAAGAGGATTTCATTCAGACGTGGATCTCTCTGATTCTACCAATGAGAAAAAAACATTAACTAGGTCAAGGGTCCCAAGAAATGTGTTAAAAGCATATTTCTCTAATATACACATGCAAAAGACACATAACAGAGCAAAAGTCAAAATCATATATGACCTAATGTTTAATGTTCGTTCAGGATGCATTAACTCTAATGATTGCCAGACGCTCACATGCAGGATATTAAAAGTTAATAAAAGAAAACATTGCTTACTTCATTCAAAAAGTGGACTAACTGGTCAACGCTTAAATATTCGCCTTTGTCTCCTTTGCTGAAAAGAAAGTTTTCAACTTGAAATCAGAATTATTGAGTGATGTTTCTGTTGTTCCAGTGAATGATTCATCAATTCATTCATGTGGGTTTCACAGCTTACTCTACTCATGTTTCTCATTCAGTCTAGTTAGATTAATGGTTTAATATTCAAGCTCCTCAGGCAATGCATGTTTAAATATAACACTGTTTAGTTTAGTGTTGTGCAGCTTGTGGGAAAAACTCTAGACTGAACATGACAGCAAACTATTCAGAGATTTTGATCAGGAGGTGAAGTCAGCATGAAACGGCATTCACAAGCCATTTACTTACATAATGTGACACACACTATATTGCCAAAAGTTTTGGGACGTCTGCCTTTACATGCACATGAACTTTAATTCTTTAAGAAGCGCATTTGTGAGGTCAGGCACTGATGTTGGACGAGAAGGCCTGGCTCGCAGTCTCCGCTCTAATTCATCCCAAAGGTGTTCTATCGGGTTGAGGTCAGGACTCTGTGCAGGCCGGTCAAGTTCCTCCACACCAAACTCGCTCATCCATGTCTTTATGGACCGACGCTTTGTGCACTGGAGCGCAGTCATGTTGGAACAGGAAGGGGCCATCCCCAAACTGTTCCCACAAAGTTGAGAGCATGAAATTGTCCAAAATGTCTTGGTTCATTTCACTGGAACTAAGGGGCCGAGCCCAATCCCTGAAAAACAACCCCACACCATAATCCCCCTGTGGCGAGGGGGCCGTGGTTTAGCGAGGTCTGTGACGGGAGAGAGAGTCAGGAGACGAGCGGCACGTAAGGAAATCAAGGCCAAATGAGAAACACCTGTCTCTTGTTTCAGTGATTGGCGTGGAGAAAAAGGATATAAGGCCAAGCAGGAAGCGAGGACAGGAGAGAGAGGAGCAGAGCGTGGAGACACACAGGGAGGACAAGAGAGAAAAGCAGAGAGGGACTGCATAACCAAACCGGTGATAAACTGAGGACTTTACATGAGGTGCCAAGGGCACAATTGTATAGGACAGAGACAAGTTTCCTAATAAATTTACTACCTGTGTGTCTGAAGCCAGCCGACCCCCTTGTCTTCTTCCACACCCACACGAACATTGTTACAGTGGTGCCGATACCCGGGGAGGAAGAAGACCGAGCCGCCGCCATGCAAACACCGCCAGGAACGCCATTTGCGGACGTCATCCAGGCGCTCGCGGGCCTGCATCGGGAACAACATCAGTCAATGCTGGAGATCCGGGAAGAGCAGGAACGGCATTTCCAGGCGCTCTTCCTGGCACAGCAACAGGACCGCGAGCTGTTCCGGAGCTGCTTTGATCGGGAGGTTCCAGCCGGGGGAGCAACATCCACCCCGGCCAAATCCACCCACATGCAGCTCACAAAGATGGGACCGCAGGACGACCCGGAAGCGTTCCTGGATTTGTTCG
The DNA here is from genome assembly GCA_039654625.1 of Rhinogobio ventralis. Classification (NCBI taxonomy): domain Eukaryota; kingdom Metazoa; phylum Chordata; class Actinopteri; order Cypriniformes; family Gobionidae; genus Rhinogobio; species Rhinogobio ventralis. Next base: position 38,426,562 of record CM077202.1, on the reverse strand, counting down.
AGCGGTCCGCGGAGGCATGTGGGTGGCAGCGAATGGACTGGCCGGTGCGCCTCATCCCACTACTGTCTGGGGAGGCGCAGATAGCGGCCCAACAACTCCCAGTCCAGAACCTCCTGGTCTATGACGACCTGCGACGGGCCATACTACAGCGGGTCGGGCTATCCCCCGAGCAACATCGTCAGCGGTTCCGATCGCTGACACTGGGGGAGATTACCCGGCCCTTCGTGATGGCTCAGCAGCTCCGGGATGCCTGCCGCAGATGGCTGATGGCCGACCAGCCGACCGCCGACCAGATCATCGATAGGGTGGTACTGGAGCAGTTTATTGCGCGGTTGCCCAGGAAGACCACACAATGGGTCCAGTGCCACCGGACAAAGCCATCGAACTGGCGGAGGACCAAATGGTGGCGTGCCCTGGGGTCAGCGAACCCCTACCGGCGGCTTCTCTCTCTCTCTATCCCCCGACTCATATCTCTCTGTCTTCCCCTAGGCCCGTTCCAGCTCCCCGGACGAGGGGAGGGTTCCAGTCGCGAGGGCCGCCCAGAGGGCGGTTCGAGGACAGCCAGGGCGGAGCCTCGGGCTCACGAGCGGCCCCTAGAGGCCGGGAGACAACCGGTTTCCCTCCAGCCTCCGGTCCCGCTTCCCCTTTTTCTCCACGCCAATCCCTTGATTCCCTTCCCGCCACTGGGGCGGCGGGGAAGTTTGGGCCGGCCTGTTGGCGGTGTGGGGACCCGGGTCACTTTATAGATCGGTGTCCAGTAATGGAAGTGGGGACACTGATCCGGGTCCCGGATGCGCCGCAGGCTGCCCCTGACCGAGCCGGACTGTACCAAATACCAGTAAGTATCCAGGGGGGTACCTATCTGGCTTTGGTGGATTCAGGGTGTAACCAGACCTCTATCCATCAAAGCCTGATACAATCGTTGGCATTGGATAATAGCCGCATGGTTAAGGTACGGTGTGTGCATGGGGATGTGGTGAGTTATCCGCTGGTGACGGCTATAATACAATTTCGGGGACAAAGACATAGAGTGGAGGTGGCGGTTAGCTCGCACCTCCGACATCCGCTAATTTTGGGGACAAATTGGCCAGCATTCGGTAGTTTATTGGAGTATCTATGTGCGGATGTCTCTTGGGGAAGAAGAGGGCGGGGAGAGAGGCCGGATGTGCAGGTTGGCGAGACTGAGCCGGGACCATTGGGGATCGCTGCAGAGGAATCGAGTGGAGTAGAGAGGCTGATCCTCACTGACCGCAATGATTTTCCTCTGGAGCAATCCCAGGATGAGTCTCTCAAAAATGCGTTTGCACAGGTCCGGTCGATCGACGGACAGGCTCTCCATCCTGAGCAACCGCTGTCATATCCTTATTTTGCCATATTAAAGGACCGGTTGTATCGAGTGACCCAGGACACTCAGTCAAAACAAGATACAACCCAATTGTTAGTACCAAAAAGCCGTCGGGAAATGCTTTTTCAGGCGGCTCATGCGAATCCTATGGCCGGTCATCTGGGTCAGGCGGCCACACTGAATCGTTTAATGGTCCGCTTTTTGGTGTTGGACGTACTTAGAGAAGTTTGGGAGGACGGACAATCGCAAGGGAAAAACGAAATTCAGTATGTCATGGACCTGAGAACAAAACTCCACACATTGGGGCGGCTGTCAATGGAGAACTTATTACAGGCTCAAGACAAACAAAGTCGGCTATACAATAGGGGAACGAAACTGCGTAAATTTTCACAGGGAGATAAAGTGCTTGTATTACTCCCCACGTCTACCTCTAAATTACTCGCCAAGTGGCAAGGACCCTTTGTGGTCACACGGCAAAGAGGGGATCTCGATTATGAGGTGATTCGATCGGATAGGAGCGGGGCACATCAAATATACCACCTTAATCTCCTAAAAAAATGGAACGAGGCGGAGTCAGTGATGTTGGCCACGGCTATAAGTGGGGAGGAGGATCTCGGGCCAGAGGTGAACACAAAAGGTACATCCCTCGCTCTGGCCCCAGGGGGAGATCATCTCTCGCCGTACCAACTCGCTGACATAGCCCAGTTGCAAGAAGTTTTTTCAGATGTGTTCTCGCCCCTACCGGGTCGAACCAACCTCATTCAGCACCATATTGAGACAGAGCCGGGCGTGGTGGTTCGCAGTCGGCCATATAGGTTACCTGAACACAAAAAAAAAGTAGTTCAGGAAGAATTAGAAGCGATGCTGGACATGGGGGTAATAGAAGAATCCTACAGTGATTGGGCCAGCCCGATAGTTTTAGTTCCTAAAACAGACGGCTCAGTCCGATTCTGTGTGGATTATCGCAAGGTGAACGCTGTGTCGAAATTTGACGCATATCCAATGCCAAGGGTTGATGAGCTGCTCGATCGGCACAGCTCATTTTTATTCGACACTGGATTTAACAAAGGGATATTGGCAGATCCCCTTAACGCCTTTATCCAAAGAAAAAACAGCCTTTACGACGCCGTTTGGATTGCACCAATTTGTGACACTTCCGTTCGGGTTGTTTGGGGCTCCGGCCACGTTTCAGTGTCTCATGGATAAAATTCTGAGGCCGCATGCGACATATGCCGTGCATATGGAGCATGTACGGGCTGTCCTGAGATCGCTGAGACTGGCTGGGCTGACGGCCAACCCGAAGAAGTGTGCGATTGGGCGCGTAGAGGTTAGGTATCTGGGTTTCCACTTGGGTCATGGACAGGTGCGTCCTCAAATTGACAAAACAGCAGCAGTTGCGACCTGCCCTAGACCCAAGACCAAAAAGGAGGTGAGACAGTTCCTGGGGCTAGCGAGATATTATAGGAGATTTGTTCCTAATTATTCGGACCTCACTAGCCCTCTGACTGACCTCACTAAAAAGGAAGCACCAGACCCAGTCCAGTGGTCAGAGATGTGCCAGCAGGCTTTTACCCAGGTGAAGGCTGCTCTGTGTGGCGGACCGCTCTTGCAATCGTCTGATTTTTCTCTCCCTTTTATGTTACAGACTGACGCGTCGGACAGGGGACTGGGCGCGGTTCTGACCCAGGAGGGGGAGGAGCGGCCAGTGCTGTACATCAGTCGGAAGCTCTCAAAGAGGGAGACGATGTACAGCACCATTGAAAAGGAGTGTTTGGCAATCCGGTGGGCCGTTCTGACCCTCCGTTACTATCTCCTGGGGAGGGAGTTCACTCTCTGTTCGGACCACGCCCCTCTCCAATGGCTTCACCGCATGAAGGATACCAACGCGCGGATCACCCGTTGGTATCTGGCGTTACAGCCATTTAAGTTCAAGGTGGTTCACAGGCCGGGTGTACAGATGGTGGTGGCTGACTTCCTTTCCAGAAATGGGGGGGGGGGGAGGCTGCAGGCCGGATGGCTCCCCGGCCTGAGTCGGGCGGTGGGGGTATGTGGCGAGGGGGCTGTGGTTTAGCGAGGTCTGTGACGGGAGAGAGAGTCAGGAGACGAGCGGCACGTAATTGACTCTGCAGAAAGTTGGCGTCTTCTGCACACTGTGACCCTCAGCATGCGCTGACCCCGCTCTGTGATTTTACGTGGCCTACCACTTTGTGGCTGAGTTGCTGTTGTTCCCAATTGCTTCCACTTTGTTATAACACCACTAACAGTTGAGCGTGGAATATTTAGTACTGAGGAAATTTCAGGAATGGACTTCTTGCACAGGTGGCAACCTATCACGGTACCACGCTTGAGTTCACTGAGCTCCTGAGAGCGACCCATTCTTTCACAAATGTTTGTAGAAGCGTCTGCATGCCTAGTGCTTGATTTATACACCTGTGGCCATGAAGTGATTGAACATCTGAATTCAATGATTTGGAGGGGTGTCTCAATACTTTTGGCAACGTAGTGCATTTACAATGAAAACAGTTATTTTGGACATGGAAGTTATTACATTTCAATGAAAGATTATAAGGATATTTATATAATACAATTTTATAATAAATTATTATTATTTAAGTAGTATGTCTTACATGTGTGGTTAAAAGTGCATGATATAAATATGTGAACATTTTATTTTATTTTTGGAGATAAAAAATATTTATCTATTTATTTATTTTTTATTTATTTATTTTTTGGAGGTTGGGTATTATTAACAAAAAAAAAGAAAAAGGAAATGAAAATGAAAATGAAAAAAAAGGAGAAGAAGAAAAATTATGACCTTATAAAAGAAATGTTTATTGTTAATGAAATGGAAAGACAAAGTATAAAAAACATATATTTTTTAAATATATAAATATAAAGACTTCTTAGGAATAAAATCACATGTTAAGAAAAACAGGATCTATTTAATTTTATAATAACAGATAAAAATCCATATTATTATTTACAAATCATTTATCAAAATACTTAAAGAAACTTAATTTGTTTGGACATGAGTAATCAGCTCGGCTGATTTCACACGTTTTCAATAATAAAGCTTTACATTTCATATACTGTATATTTAAACAAATAATAAATACAGAGTTAAAGTGCAGGATGCATGCTTACAATTTCTTGAAGAGTTCTTCAATATCAGTTCTGGGACAAATCTTCTGCGTAAGGCTGTAGAACTTGTCAAAGGTGAAGATCTCAGGCTCGATTTCATCGTTCTGGTAAAAGACATGAATATGAATCATATGTTCTCCAATCAGAAACAAACCAGCAGGATGGGTTGCAATTCATTAGTAACAAATATTAGTAACCATACTACTTGCTGCAGTAGAAAAAAACATCACAGGTGTGCATCTTGATGCAAAACAATGGCACTGACATATTTTAAGATATCAAGTTGCTTTCAGTTAAAAATGTGAATTCGCTTGTGCAACTGTAACCTATTTAGGAAAGGTTATTTTGGAGTTTCCTGTGCCTGCGACGAAGAGAGAGCTTAGACGTTTTTTAGGTATGACTGGCTATTATAGAAATTTCTGTAGAAACTTTTCAGATGTGGCTAATCCTCTTACAAGTTTACTCCGTAAAGGGATTTCTTTCGAATGGACCCCTGAATGTCAGTTTGCCTTTGAAGCGTTGAAAACTCTGTCGTGTAGTGCAACTGTACTTTCTGCCCCTCATTTCGACAAAGCTTTCAAGTTGGAGGTTGATGCCGATTAGTTTTTTTTCCAAGAAATTTCTCAAACACCAACTGAATTATAGTACACTAGAGAAGGAAGCTCTGGCGTTATTACTTGCTATTCAACATTTTGAAGTGTACATTGGGTCTAGGGCTCAACCAATTACCGTGTACAGGGAGTGCAGAATTATTAGGCAAATGAGTATTTTGACCACATCATCCTCGTTATGCATGTTGTCTTACTCCAAGCTGTATAGGCTGGAAAGCCTACTACCAATTAAGCATATTAGGTGATGTGCATCTCTGTAATGAGAAGGGGTGTGGTCTAATGACATCAACACCCTATATCAGGTGTGCATAATTATTAGGCAACTTCCTTTCCTTTGGCAAAATGGGTCAAAAGAAGGACTTGACAGGCTCAGAAAAGTCAAAAATAGTGAGATATATTGCAGAGGGATGCAGCAGTCTTAAAATAGCCAAGCTTCTGAAGCGTGATCATCGAACAATCAAGCGTTTCATTCAAAATAGTCAACAGGGTCGCAAGAAGCGTGTGGAAAAACCAAGGCGCAAAATAACTGCCCGTGAACTGAGAAAAGTCAAGCGTGCAGCGGCCATGATGCCACTTGCCACCAGTTTGGCCATATTTCAGAGCTGCAACATCACTGGAGTGCCCAAAAGCACAAGGTGTGCAATACTCAGAGACATGGCCAAGGTAAGAAAGGCAGAAAGTCGACCACCACTGAACAAGACACACAAGCTGAAACGTCAAGACTAGGCCAAGAAATATCTCAAGACTGATTTTTCTAAGGTTTTATGGACTGATGAAATGAGAGTGAGTCTTGATGGGCCAGATGGATGGGCCCGTGGCTGGATTGGTAAAGGGCAGAGAGCTCCAGTCCGACTCAGACGCCAGCAAGGTGGAGGTGGAGTACTGGTTTGGGCTGGTATCATCAAAGATGAGCTTGTGGGGCCTTTTCGGGTTGAGGATGGAGTCAAGCTCAACTCCCAGTCCTACTGCCAGTTTCTGGAAGACACCTTCTTCAGGCAGTGGTACAGGAAGAAGTCTGCATCCTTCAAGAAAAACATGATTTTCATGCAGGACAATGCTCCATCACACGTGTCCAAGTACTCCACAGCGTGGCTGGCAAGAAAGGGTATAAAAGAAGAAAATCTAATGATATGGCCTCCTTGTTCACCTGATCTGAACCCCATTGAGAACCTGTGGTCCATCATCAAATGTGCGATTTACAAGGAGGGAAAACAGTACACCTCTCTGAACAGTGTCTGGGAGGCTGTGGTTGCTGCTGCACGCAATGTTGATGGTGAACAGATCAAAACACTGACAGAATCCATGGATGGCAGGCTTTTGAGTGTCCTTGCAAAGAAAGGTGGCTATATTGGTCACTGATTTGTTTTTGTTTGGTTTTTGAATGTCAGAAATGTATATTTGTGAATGTTGAGATGTTATATTGGTTTCACTGGTAAAAATAAATAATTGAAATGGGTATAAATTTGTTTTTTGTTAAGTTGCCTAATAATTATGCACAGTAATAGTCACCTGCACACACAGATATCCCCCTAAAATAGCTAAAACTAAAAACTACTTAAAATATTGATACAAAAATATTCAGCTTTGATATTAATGAGTTTTTTGTGTTCATTGAGAACATGGTTGTTGTTCAATAATAAAATTAATCCTCAAAAATACAACTTGCCTAATAATTCTGCACTCCCTGTATACTGACCACAATCCCTTCGTTTTTCTCCAACTAATTTGTCAATGTTTTAATTTGAATATCCAGCATAAAAAAAGGAGCTGAAAACATGATCACAGACAACCTTTCACGTATCTATTCTTAAAACCCTATGGTTTTATTTTTAAGGGTCGGGGTGTTACATCTTATGTCATTTTAGAAATGTGTGTTTGTTGTTTCTGAGTGTGTCTGTTGCAGGAAAAGGTGTGGCCTGCACTCAAGCCAGCAGAAATCCTGATTGGCCTATTCCTGGATCTGGTGAAAAGGACCACCTTTCACTATATACACATTTTCACTATATACTTTCGTTGTTAATAAATCTATTTTTGTTGAATTGGTACCTCTGAGTGAGGTCGTGGATGGTCGTAACACAGCTCAAACATGTATTTTAGTCTAGTCCTTTGTCTGTGAAACCGGGTCTATGTAATAAAACTAAGTTTGAAAGCATCCGCAGGGAACCTGTAAAAGCAAACTAAAACAATACTCTGCTCGTGTGTCTCACATCAATATCTGAACAATTATATGATTGTTATACGATCTCCATATATGTGATGATATTTGAGAGAAAGCAAGTGCTGTTAAATATTACCTTTCCACTGGGTAAACCAAGATCCTTCAGTGCCTGGAAAATACCCTTCTCCGTTTTGCCGGAGGCAAAGGTCCGTGTGATACTGCAGAAAATCACACATTCAACATTTACACAGATAGACTTGACTCTTTTAATGTGTGAATGTCCTTCAGTAGATCAAGTGTCTGTATCAGTGTCTCAAACGCTGCAGGATCGCTTCTCATTATCTATGTTTTATTCCAAACTGAAAAAAACTTCTGTGTTTGTTTGAAAAGAGAGCGCGTGCATCTTTATGGAGTGTAGGGCCCTATGATATCCGTAAATTCCGTTTCAAATTGTTTTTTTTCCGTTTTAATTTTTTTTGACTCCACTTTAATGGTTAAATAAAATTTTAGTAATCAAAAAGCATGTCTAATTAATTGAAATCATGACACTTATACAATTTAGCAATTTATTAAAAGTTTAACAAAAATTACATACTTTTTTTTTTTCCTCAAATTCTGTTTTATTTTTACAAAATTCTGTGTTTTTTGTTTTAAGTTTTCTGGATTCCATTTTAATGGTTCTATTACATTTTAATAATAAAACAATAAAATAAAAATAAAAAGCATGTCTAATTAATTAAATTCATAATTTTTTTTTTTTTTTTCTGAAATTCTGTGTTGTGTATTTTAATTGTTCTGGCAATCAAATGAAGGTATAAAACATTAATTGAATTTATTTTTTATTCATATGAAATTAAACTTTTTTTGTCTGCTTTACTGTTAAAAAATGTTTTTAAAAAAATGGAAGAAATTTTTTTATTATTCCTTAAAAAAAATTGTGTTAGTATTATTATTACATTGAGTCATAACTAATATCTACTGCACAACAGTAATAATTTTCTGTCACAATTTCTTCAAGAACTTTTATTTTGACGGGTTGCCGTGAAGACTTTTGAGGTTCTGTGCGTTTATGAAATGACGATAGACTTTTTCAAATGAAACCCTAGTAATGGATATCTTCTAAATACACTGCGATATAGAAGTGTCAGTGTGACATTGGTGTTTTGTTACCAATTCAATGACATTCAGACATTCACTGTAAAATATACAGAGATGTGATCTATTAATGTTCAGCAGGCATCTACCAAAAATCACAACCTCGTCACATTAATGAGAACGCTGGAAGTACCTCCTGACGGGGATTTTTCCATTCACGTTGGTCAAAAATGACAACCGCATCCAACTGCAGAAAACAAATCACAACACAAACAAAGGACAAACACTGAATATGAAAGCAACAAGACACATCTGCATTACAAAAATGTTCTAGATTGTCATAAACAGAACACAGGGTTTCTGCGGGTTTTATTGAGTTACATAAAAGACTTTTTAAGACCCTTTTTAATACCATGTAAAGAAAATTTAAGGAATAAATTGAAGGGAACACAATATGTTCTCTATATGTGACCCTGGACCACAAAACCAATCATAAGGGTACATTTTTTGAAATTGAGATGTATACACCATTGTTTGTTAGGATAGGACAATATTTGGCCGAGATACAACTATTTGAAAATCTGGAATCTGAGGGTGCAAAAAAATCAAAATACTCCTTTAAAGTTGTCCAAATGAAGTCCTTAGCAAGGCATATTACTAATAATAATAAATATTTACGGTACGAAATCTACAAAATATCTTCATTGAACATGATCTTTACTTAATATCCTAATGATTTTTGGCATAAAAGAAAAATTTATAATTTTGACCCATACAAAGTAATGTTGGCTATTGCCACAAATATACCCGTGAGACGCACGATTGCGGTCCAGGGTCACATACGTCTAGGAAGAAACACAATGAGGTGTATTAGCAACTTCAGAGTTTGAAAATAAAACTTCCAAAAAATATCCATTACTTTTTAATTCATTACACACAAAAAAAACTTGATTCGCTCTGCTCCCAACCACTGGAATATGGAAATATCTTTTACTGTACCTTCTGATCACACAAGTGCTGTTCTTCCTGCTCACGTTTTCCAGTGCAAACGTCTAAAGATACTTACGTTTTTGACAAATATACGTTCGTGTTTCAAGCATAAAGTCACTTCATTTTGTTCAGTTCAATTCAATTACATTTGCATCTCAAGTAAATGTATCCTGATTAAAGACGTTTAGATATTTATATTGGAAAACAGGACAAAAAAGTCAGAATCTTGTAATTACGTCATGGCATGAATGCACATGTATTCATTTTTGTAATGCATGCAACATTTAATGTCTTAAGACCTTCATTTGTGTAAGGGTGAATTAAGACTTAAGACCTTTAAACACCCGCAGAAACCCTGGAACAGTAGTCGCACCTCAAAAAAACTAAACACTTTTACAGCTTAAATGACGTGTATTTTCTTGTGGAATTAATAGAAGTGCTTCATATTTCTGCTTTGAAACCATCTTTAACGTCTTGCCCCATAGACTTTCATTTTAAGAGCATTACTGTAAACATGACTTCTGCTTGTTTTTACAAACAGAGATGAGAGAAAATGTTTTAGTAATTGACAGCACATTATCAGCGTTGCTGATCGAGTATATACTTTACATTTGTTTTTCTTTAAATATGTTTTTCTGGGTAATTAGCTTAGTAGTTAGACTGAAATACGGCTGCTGGCTGAATCATTTCCTTCAGTACTTCATGAAACCTTTATCATGACTTGACAGTGCATTAGCAGGCTAATATTAGCTGGTGGCACTCACTGTTTTCTCAGGCAGGTCATCGGACACACGTTATTCGCTCGAGAGTTCTGAATCAGTGACCGCAAGCCGTCTGTCCATTGCTGCAAACATGCACAAGCAAATAAGGGTAAAGCTTAAAATGTCACTGAGTATCCAGTCTCTTGATTGAGAAGAAGAAAAAATATGAAACCAAAACAAATGCATGATTCTACCATGCTATTTTCGTTTCTCAGAAAGGCACATCAGATATATTGCTCTGTAGAGCGTGACACTAGCAACGGCAAGGTCACAGGTTCGATTCCCAGGGAAAGTTAAAGGAACACGCAGACTTTTTGGGACTTTAGCTTATTCACCGTATCCCCCAGAGTTAGATAAGTCCATACATACCATTCTTATCTCCGTGCGTGCCATAACTGTCTGACGCACCCACCGCTAGCCTAGCTTAGCACAAAGACTGGAGGTAAACGGCTCCAGCTAGCCTACTGCTCAATAAGTGACAAAATAACACCAACATTTTCCTATTTACATGTTGTGATGTGTATAGTTACATCGTGTACTAAGACCGACGGAAAATGAAAAGTTGCAATTTTCTAGACCGATATGGCTAGGAACTATACTCTCATTCCTGCGTAATAATCCGGGAACTTCGCAATGATATTACACAGCGCCTGAAAATAGTCCCCAGCACGCTCTCTGTGCAAGCAGGTTGTCACGTTGGTTATGTTGATGGAAGTTAGCCTATTTTCAGGCGCAAAGTCGCAGGAATTACGCAGAAATGCGTAAATTATTACGCAGGAATGAGAGTATAGTTCCTAGCCATATCGGTCTAGAAAATTGCAACTTTTCATTTTCCGTCGGTCTTAGTACATGATGTAACTATACACATCACAACATGTAAATAGGAAAATGTTGCCGTTATTTTGTCACTTATTGAGCAGTAGGCTAGCTGGAGCCATTTACCTCCAGTCTTTGTGCTAAGCTAGGCTAGCGGTGGGTGCGTCAGACAGAGTTATGGCACGCACGGAGATAAAAATTGTATGTATGGACTTATCTGACTCTGGGGGATACGGTGAATAAGCTAAAGTCCCAAAAAGTCGATGTGTTCCTTTAAGTGTCTAACAACGGCCCTCAGCTGTTATAAATTCACTGTAAACCACGGCTTATTGGGGCTTATTGCTTTAACAGTTGAGCCCAAGCCTCCGTTACTAATTCTAAAACATCACTTTAGAACTAGTAACAAAGTCGCTTCATTGATACCATAACACTCTACATAATGAGTGTATTATGAGAGAGAGATCGACTAAACGGTATAGCATTCATTCTTCAGGTCCTATTATATCCATTATAATAAAAAATCAGTTGATGAAAATGTCCGCTGAGGAAAGCGATATCTTTGTCCTTTTAAAAGAATGACAGCACTAAAACAACTTCCTTGTTTACAACCAGTCACTAACAAAAACAGTCTTTGCCGCCATCTAGTGGTGTAATAATGTAACTGTCACTGAAGTCGAAATTACAATCACTAACGGACCCTTTCTCAACACCAAATTCGGTCTAATATTTGCAACCACCCAGAATACCTTAGCAACCACCTAGCAACGCCCTAGCAACCACCCAGAATACCATAGCAACTGCCTAGCAACCACCCAGAATACCCTAGCAACCACCTAGCAACCACCCTGAACACCCTAGCAACCGTACAAACACACGAATAAGCCATATCTCAGCTCCACAACGTTGTACAGACATGTTGGTTGGCTTTTTTTGCATCACAGTAGCAACCGGGTCCCGAGTTTTGCCACGGCAAGCACCACTCACATTTTCTTCAGGAAATGTACATTCTAGTATTTATATAAAATACTATTTATTGAACAATAATATTTAAATCAACAACAATAGACATTATAAAAGACAACAGGAAATAAACACAAGCAAACAATTCAGTCAAACGTACAAAAACAGCACTCTAGTACAGGATTCAAGTTAAATATAGCCTAAATATAAAGTTATGAAACTTAATTTTCCCCTTAACCAAAATCGATTTGCTCTGGAACATGTAATAGAATAATAAGAACAAAGATTGCCCATTTGATACACCCCAAATTAATTATATCTGTTTAAACACTATCTACATAAGAGCCAGTGGGAAATTCCTGAATGACTGTCTGAGATGAAGCTGTTCTCCGCGGGTACACGAGCGCTGACGGCCTGGGGCTCGCGTCTGAGAAAGCTTTTAGACAAATTGTAAAACAGGCGCTGTGTTTATATACGAGTCACACATTTGAGGTCTAGATAACTACATTCTCACCTAAAAAACGACATTCCGAAACGCACAACAATAGTATTTGTAAAAAAAAAATACTGATACATTTGTGATACAAATGGTTATTGTGCTGTTATCACTAAAATATTGCAAGGCTGAAAAAGGCTCTCAGCCAATCAGATTCCAAATCAGAAAGAACTGTTGTATTAAATAGAATAATATGTGGGTAAACAAGTAAATAATGGCAGAATGTAAATTTTTGGGTAAACTAACCCTTTAATAATGCACTGGGGGGGAAAACGATAACATTGGTTGAGTCTGAAAGGTTGCATTAATGAATGAATGGAAGATGTGCCGTTTTGTAAACATGTTTTTCTTTCTTAGCGTTTTATGAGTGCGCTATTTTTACATGAGATTCCAGGACATAAAGCATGCCACTTCTAATGCTCTCCTAATGCAAACACTCTTACTTCCCGGAAATCTAAAAATGAATCAAGCACATGTTTCAGACAAAACACGAGGCCCAGACCAACAGAGGGTCCCGAAACAGCAGCTGCTTGCTAGTTCAACACAAGTGCACACATCCCCGGGGTCATGAGCGGACCCTCGAGAGGAGCTGATAAAATCAGCAGTGCTTTAAGACGCCACAGCGGTGACGGCACAGTGACAGGCAGATGTCAGGAGCTGGAATTAGATGCGAGTTTGATGACCTTCCTTCAGCTGAAATCCTTTAGGGAAAGGGTGAATCTTCGGTCAGTTTTTCTAGATATCATTTAACATTTATTTACATGCAAAAAATAAAATATGTAAAACATTAATATGTATATAAATAATATTTTACATTTTACATACAGTGGTGGTCAGAATTATTGGCACCCCTGGTAAATATGATCAAATATGGCTGTGAAAAATAAATCTGCATTGTTTATCCTTTTGATCTTTTATTTAAAAAATTCACAAAAATCTAACCTTTCATTGAAGTAAAAGAATTGAAAGTGGGGGGTAAATCAGATTATGAAATAAATGCTTTTCTTTAAAACACGTTGGCCACAATTATTGGCACCCCTAGAGTAAAATATCTCTGAAGTATATTCCCATTAATATTTACATTTTTTAGCACACCAGGGTGACTAGAAACATGAAATTGTCCAGCCATGACTTCCTGTTCCACAGGAGTATAAATATGAGGAAACACAAAGGCCAAATTCCTTTAATCATTCATCACAATGAGTAAAGCCAAAGAATATAGTTCTGATGTGCAGCAAAAGATTGTTGAGCTTCACAACATAGAAAGTGGCTGTAGGAAAATAGCTAAAGCATTGAAAATCCCCATTTCCACCATCAGGGCAATAATTAAGAAGTTCCAATCAACTAAAGATGTTCTGAATCTGCCTGGAAGAGGACATGTGTCTTTATCGTCCTATGCACGAGAGGAGGAGAGTTTGAGTGAACAAAGACTCTCCAGGGGTCACAGATGGAGAATTGCAGAGATTAGTTGAGTCTTGGGGTCAGAAAGACAAAAAAAAATTCCCTACATCACCACATGTTGTTTGGGAGGGATTAAAGAAAAATCCTCCTCACTTATCCAGAAACAAACTCCAGCATATTCAGTTGTCAGACACGACTGGATCTTCAAACGGGACCTGGTTCTGTGGTCAGATGAAACTATAAAAACAGCTCTTTGGCAGCAAATCCACCAGATGGGTTCGATGCAAACAGGGATAAAAAGTACCCCATGCCCACGGTTAAAAATACAGCTGGATCTTTAATGTTGTGGGCCTGTTTTTTGCTGGAGGTCCTGGTTCAGATACATGGCATCATGGATTCTAGCAAATAAAAACAGATAAAAAATCAAAACCTGACGGCCTCTGCTAGAAATCTTACAATGGGCCGTGGTTGGATCTTCCATCAGGACAACGATCCAAAACAAACATCAAAATCAACACACAAATGTGTCTCTGAGCACAAAATGAAGCTTCTGCCATGACCGTCCCAGTCTCTGACCTGAACCCTATAGAGAATGAGTGATGAACTGAAGAGAAGAGCTGGGAATCTGAAGGATCTGGAGAGATTCTGTATGGAGGAATGGGCTCTGATCTCCAAACTCATCAGGCATTATAGGAGAAGGCTCAGAGCTGTTATCTTGGCAAAAGGAGGTTGAAAAAAGTATTTAATAAAAGGGTGCCAATAATTGTGGCCAACGTGTTTTGGAGAAAAGAATTTATTTCATAATGTGATTTACCCCCCACTTTCAATTCTTTTACTTCAATGAAAGGTTAGATTTTTGTGATTTTTTTTAATAAAAGATCAAAAGGATAAACAATGCAGATTTATTTTTTACAGCCATATTTGATCATATTTACCAGGGGTGCCAATAATTCTGACCTCAACTGTGATTATGTGTGATATGTTAGATGGTTAGTTTGCAACAATCTTTTATTTTATAAAAGATTGTTGCAAATTAAGTAACCATAAAAGTGTCGGCTAAACAAGTAAATGTAAATGCTAATTTTGTGAATACTTATAATAAAAATGTTACGCATTATTTTAATCTCTGTCATTACTTTAATCTGATGGTGTTGATGCAGTGAGTGTAAGTCAAGGAAAATCACACATTATGTGATAAAAATGTACAAATCAGTACGTTAAACAGATCAATTCAAAACAATTTCTTAGTCTATTATATTTTATTTCTGTGCATATGTATAATGTTTTCCCACATTACTCTATCGTAGCCAGTGTAGTTTTTATTAATAATTTTTAAATAATATTTTTCTGTTTTCACTTTAATTGTTGTGTTTTTGCCATTTTTATTATTATTTTTTAAATATATCTATGTAGTTTTTATGATTTCTTATTTCAGTTTTAGTTATTTTAGTACATCAAGTTAAACTAAATGAGATGAGATGTTGAATTAACAACTAGCTGAAATAAAATAAGGTTTTTTATATTTAATGTCAGTTAAGTTTATTTTATTTCACCTATCGAGCGTTTTTATGCTTTTAGTTTTAGTAACCTATAATAACCCTGCTCACAGCTAGGAAAATGTTGGCGTTACCTTGGCAGCGCAGATGTTTTGCGTGACCATGTACATGAAGCTCAGGTTAACCAGGTCTGTGCCGCTGCATATGCAGATGATTCTGCCCTCCAGGTTACTTTCACATTTTCCTGCGGCCTCCAACGCTGAGAGAATCTTTGGGTCCTGCGGAGAGTTTGAGAGACGAGGGCATGAAACAGACCACTAGCAAACCACCACAGCAGTCCATCATTATCATCATCATAACTTCAAAATGTACATTTATAATGGTCATTATAAGAGCTGTCAGTTTTGTTGAAAAATTAATTGATTTAGGAACATTCTATATATAGATATTTCATGCAAAAATACCACTTCTTTTTAAGTGGTCATTTAAGAGCTGTTATTAAGTTGACAGACAAATATTTTGCACTGATGAATCATTCACAATAAGATGAGGACGATGAATTAATAAAGTAAATGGGTTGAATTTATTGGTTTTACCTTTGGTACACTGATATCACGTATACTGTTGATCAGGGAAAACTCTAATACTTGACCCTCCTATATGAAAAAACAGATATGACACAAAATCTAAATTATAAGGCATGCTTTTTTGCACTACAGATGAAGAGTTTTTAATGTTTTAGACGTATGAGCCTAAAAATGATACATTTTTTTTTTAAAAAGCTGTGGTGAATATCAAGTTTGTAATGTCTATGTGGTGTTTCTAATATGCTTAAAGACAAACCATGTATTTTCTCCTTAAAACTGCAGTGAACCAAAGCATGGGACGGGCCAATTATGAGTTAGATAAAGTGGGGCACTCTTGGGTCAGTCCGTTCACGACTCCCTCGGTCCCTAGGCCAACTTCCGTCAACTTAACCAACGTGACAACCTGCTTGCACAGTGAGCGTGCTGGGGACTATTTTCAGGCGCTGCGTAATATCATTGCGCCGCTGCACTCATGGTACGGCAGCAAAGTTCCTTGATTATTATGCAGGAATGAGAGTATAGTCCCTAGCCATATCGCCCTAGAAAATCGCAACTTTTCATTTTCCGTCGATCTTAGTACACGATGTAACTACAGAAGAGTCAAGTTTTAAATAGGAAAAATATCAAAACTCTTTGGTCATTTTTGAGCGAGATGCTAACGGTCTAATCAGATTCAATGATCTATGCTAAGCTATGCTAAAAGAGCTACGGCCAGACCCGGAGATCGGCTGAATGGATTCGAAAACGGTAAAACTCAAGTGTTTAACTCTAGGGGAGTTGGAAAATGAGCCTATTTTCAAAAAAAGTGGCGTGTTCCTTTAAAGGGACAGCAGCCTAACTTACCCGCAGCTGTCTGCGTCACCAATGGTGATCAAACAACAAAAGAGAAAGAGAAAATGACTTTTGTAGCTTTAACAAAGATAAAATGTATTCATTAATTAATTATATTTTATTTATACAGTGAAGACTTCTGCAACTGAATACTGTTAGATTTACCTGAAAAACAAAGCACTGATTATTTCAATATTATCTTTCTTCTATTGTATTTATCTATGCTTGTAATTCGTTTATTATTTTCTATGCAGATTCAAACCTCTACAAAATCACCCCAAATATTCTAGAAAGATTAATTATTTTCAGATAGAGCTATTCAAATCATCTGGTGAAATTGTTTTTATATCGCAATATATATAATCGCAGAAAAACAAATATCGCAATGTAAGTTTATACCAATATCGTGCAGCCCTAATCAAAACCTGTGCACCGTATTTGAGAAACTTGAATGCATTACATTCTCACACAAGTTGTACCTTTCCTTCACTTTTCCATGTCAGGAAGAATCCAAAAGCATCCGCTTTGAACAAACAGTTTGATTCAAAGACAAACGGATCCTGCGAAACAGAAATAAAGCAGAAATAAACACTGTTCTTGGTCAGCTGTGATTGAGCTTCATTTAAAGCATGTTTGTTATCCTTTTTCTACTTTAACAGACCTTGATGTGCGTGTAACTGTAATATTTATAGAACTTTATAATCTTGGTTTATAAATGTATAAACGAGCTCATTATATTAAGGATCACTGAAAGAGCTGCTATGAGAAACTCCACATTAGAAAGAAAGAAAGAAACTCCTTGTTGCATCTTGGGAAGAAATAAACAAAGTAAAATAAACCACCTTCATAATGTCAACAGAATCAATTTCCATCCCGCTTCATTTAAGCATTCAAGAGATAATAGCAAAGATATAATGATAACAAACAAATAAAGCTGAATTTTATCTCATATCAATAGAGAGGGAGACCTCCAAGTGCTCTGAAAGCCTCATGGGAAATCTGTACGCTGGTTTAACAACTCAGATCCAGTCTCTGACACGTCGTTCATGAGAATACATCCTTCCAGAAAACTTTTATTCCAAGATAAACTTCTCCAGCCTGAGCGAACTTTCCCAGGGGAAGAATGTCTTTGAGAACACAGATGTTCACAATATCCTCTGTGATTAAATCCACCAGCATCCATTCGAAGCATCTTCTTTGCAAATGAATGATGACATTACTTCAAACATAACATAAAACGTAGTATATTTAGAGCAGCTAAGCTATAATTTTTGTTTATTTTGTGTGAATCCGGAGCCCAGAAAAATGTTTAATTTAATTGAGCACATTTTCCCTAACAAATTCTCATTACTAAAAATGCATCAAGACTTAATTTTGTAGTTTTTAAAATGACTAACTTTTTAGTGTATTACCATTAAAACAATGCAATATAATGACTTTTAATTCCAATCAGCAAAAAATAAAGGCAGAATAACACAGGGTTATTTTAGTTACACTAAAACCATAAAAACAAAAAACATTTCCGTTACTATACTAAAAAAATTAAACCTGAAATTATTAATAAAAACCATATAGAATTTTTTTTTTTCAAAAGACAAAACACACACACAATTTTTTTTTACTTTAACTAAAATGGAAAATATAAAAATTAGCGCTGTCAAAATTAACGCATTACACATGTGATTAACTTCATTTTAATCTAAAATGCTTTTAAAGGCACAATATGTAATTTTCGCCGCTAGAGGTCGCTTATTCAAAACAAAGGCGTAGCTTGATGACGCCTTGATTTCGCGGAATCATGGGAGTTGTTGTCTTCACCTCAAAAGAATCCGACGGGACTCGGGCAGAAATCACATTCATGGATGAGCTAATGTTTTAAAGATTTATTATCGTTACTGTAATATGAAGCAGGGTGGGGCTGAACGAGGCCGCTGGAGCGACTGCTAATGAGAGACAAGCGCGACACGGCTCGAGAGCAGCAGAGCTTTTATTATGACACAGACGAGCGCTTCCGCTTCTTCCTCTCATGTGTATGTGGTGTAACACAGAGCTGTTTTATCATATTACACAAATTTGAGTGTGTTATAATGCTACTCTGTGCATTCGCTCTACATCTACTATGAGACACAGGTTCACACTCCAGTAAGAGATCGATATTAGGCATGGTAAAACATGGTACTCGCGGTAAATCAAGAACACCAGATTTAAACAATAAGACTAACTGTGTTGAGCTGTAGAACAATGATTAGTTTTCTGTCCTTGAATGTCTCCAAACAGTTGCTCACCTGACTAATAAAACACATCATATAAATGAAATCAAAGGGTAACGCGGGTAAGATGTCATTAGCCGCGTTTCCATTACAGATTTGCGCAAAACTTTTGCAATATTTTCTAAATGTCGATAAAAAACTATTGCGAAATAACAGCGTTTCCATTAACCAATGTTATCCGACTAAAACTATTTTTTTCCTCTCGCGATAAGTCATTCCAAAAATAATGCCTTGTATGTTGGTAGGTTTATGTATATCGCAGCCATTATTTTTAACTGTAGCCGTGTTATCCAAGCAAGTAAAGTCCCTTATACTTGTGAGCGGCACGTATGGGGTGTTTCTGGGTGTTTCTCCCTCATATCTGCTTCAAGGTCTTAATGATAAATTGTGGCATTTCTTTGTTGTTTAGAATCCAGTATTCCTGTAATTCTTTTGTCTTTTATGAGTTTAATAAAGAACTCTGTCTCGTCTTCTGTCCAAACATACCGCGCCATCTGTAAAGAATGATCGACTTCTACGTACGCCAGGTGACCTGTAAATGCGAAAATCCATTTCCATTGTAGTTTTGCGAAAATGTCCTTTTTGTAATTGCAATGAAAAACCACCTCATGCGAGCGTAAAAAAATTTGCGATACATGGGAGTTTTTGCAAAATTGATGCGTTTCCATTGTGGGTATTTTCAATTCGCAATTTCAATTTGCGCAACTTGAAGGGTAAATGGAAACATGGCTACTGATAGGCGATGCACGGAACACGGTCCGTGTCCTGGTTATAAATTGCTTATTTCTCTGGATTTATACATTCTTGGAAACATTTGTGATAATGTAAGTACACAAGTCAACAAAATATATAACACTGTTCTAGTGCTTTTTTGATTTTTTTAATCCAAAAATCGTACATATTATGCCTTTAATCCATTCAAGCACGATAAGGAACAAAAGAGAACGCAGTGCAGTACTGGTGTGTGTCTGTGAATCTGCTGTCTGTGTGACAAACACACACACACCACTTCAGATAGCACTTGAATGGACAACACACAAAATTATGCCAAAATGCCTGTTTTGTCAAGTATCTCGTAAGCACTAGAGCCCGACCGATTTATCGGCCGATATGAGCCTGTCGCAGATATATCGGCATCAGCATATGCCACAGATATGAACGCGTGCCCACGCGTCTCACAGCGCGCTAATATTTACACAAAATTACGTCAAAATGCCTGTCTTGTCGAGTATCATCGTAAATATAGACGGTTATGTCTTAAAGGATTAGTTCACTTAGTTAGTTCAATTAGTTAAATTTCCTGATAATTTGCTCACCTCAATGCCATCCAAAATGTTCATGTCTTTCTTTCTTCAGTGGAAAAGAAATTAAGTTTTTTTTGAGGAAAACATTCCAGGATTTTTCTCCACATAATGGACTTCAATGGCAGGGCTTCAGAGGCTCTGCACGATCCCAGACGAGGAGTGTTATCTAGCCAAACCATCGGCCATTTTCAAAAGAAAAAAAAAAAAAGTATATACTTTTTAACCTTAATTGCTCATCTTGCGCTGCTCTGCGACACACCACGGGTTGCGCAATCACATCGGAAAGGTCAGAAGTACCGCCCCCGTGTTTACAAAGCGCACATGCGAAGACTAAACATCCTTTAGCAAAAAAAGGTAAAACAACGATGTAGGGCGATTTTGAAGTTGGAGATGGAGTTTTTTTTGTAAATGGCGTTTGTATTAGTCCTCGCAGGTTCGCTTGGGGCGGTACTTCCGCCAACGTCTCGCGTGACCTTTCCGACGTGATTGCGCAATCCATGGCACGTAGCAGAGCAGTGCAAGATGAGCAATTTAGGTAAAAATAAATTTTTTAAATGGCCGATGGTTTGTCTAGATAAGACTCTATTCCTCATCTGGGATCGTGCAGAGCCTCTGAAGCCCTTCCTTTGAAAATGCATTGATTTGGACCTTCAACACGTTGGTTGCCATTGAAGTCTATTATGTGGAGAAAAATCCTGGAATGTTTCACAGTCCTATAGCTCATCCTGGGTCAACGTTTCATTCAATAACTTTAGGCAGTTTTGATTTATATGCTGTTTAATGTTGATGATCGTGTTATTTTTCATATGCATCTGCTTATACAGTTGCAAGAAAAAGTATGTGAACCGCTTGCAGAATCTGTAAAAATGTGAATAATTTTAACAAAATGAAAGAGATCATACAAAATGCGTTATTTTTTATTTAGTGCTGTCCTGAATACGATATTTTACATCAAATGTTTTTTACAAAAAATTACCCATTCAAAAGTTTATGAACCATTGATTATTAATACTGTGTGTCGTTCCCTGATGATCCACGGCTGCTTTTTTGTTTTGTGATGGTCGTTCATGAGTCTCTTGTTTGTCCCGAGCAGTTAAACTGACCAATGTTCTTCGGAAAAATCCTCCAGGTCCTGCAAACTCTTCAGTTTTCCAGCATCTTTTGAATATTTAAACCCTCTCCAGCAATGACTGTATGATTTTGAGATCCATCTTTTCACACTGAGGACGATTAAGGGGGGGGGGGGGGGGGGGGTAACTTTTGAACAGGATGAAGATGTCAAAATTGTTCTTTTGTTTACATATCTTTTTTTTTTTCATTTAGTACTGACCTTTAGAAGCAACAGAAGATACTTACATGTTTCCCGGAAGACAAATTAAGTACAATTTACCTTGATCTTCAAATTCAATAAGTTTCCACCCCCCGGCTCTTAATGCATCGTGTTTCCTTCTGGAGTATCAGTGAATGTTTGAACCTTTTTTAATAGTTGTGTTTGAGTCCCTCTATTGTCCTCAGTGTAAAAAGATGGATCTCAAAATCATACAGTCACTGCTGGAGAGGGTTTAAATATTCAAAAGATGCTGGAAAACTGAAGAGTTTGCAGGACCTTGAGGATTTTTCTGAAGAACATTGGTCAGTTTAACTGCTCAGGACAAACAAGAGACTCATGAACGACCATCACAAAACAAAAAAGCAGCCGTGGATCATCAGGGAACGACACACAGTATTAATAATCAATGGTTCATAAACTTTTGAACGGGGTAATTTTAATAAATTCAGCATTTTTATGTAAAATATCTTATTCAGGACAGCACAAAAAAAAATAACATGCATTTTGTATGATCTCTTTTATTAGTTAAAATTATTCACATTTTCACAGATTCTGCAAGCGGTTCACATGCTTTTTCTTGCAACTGTAAGAGATCGCTTGTTTCTGCTGCTTCTTCGTCTGTGTTTTGATCAGGAGATTCTGTACTCGTTCAGGAGATGTGTAATAGCGCCCCCTACCGTATAACAGTGAAAACACGGAAAATAACGGAGATAACAAAAGACAGGAAAAAAATCACTCACGGCTCTCGACTGAATAACTTTAATAAGGGTTCATCTATATTTATATAGTGAAGACTATGCAGTGATATTTTACATTTGATTACTATTTATGTACCTGGAAATCTAGTTTAGACCTACATAAAAAACCTGAAAAGAACTGTTAATTTATATGTTTGTTCTGTTGTATTATGTACAATGTATGTATATTATACACTCACCTAAAGGATTATTAGGAACACCATACTAATACTGTGTTTGACCCCCTTTCGCCTTCAGAACTGCCTTAATTCTACATGGCATTGATTCAACAAGGTGCTGAAAGCATTCTTTAGAAATGTTGGCCCATATTGATAGGATAGCATCTTGCAGTTGGTGGAGATTTGTGGGATGCACATCCAGGGCACGAAGCTCCCGTTCCACCACATCCCAAAGATGCTCTATTGGGTTGAGATCTGGTGACTGTGGGGGCCATTTTAGTACAGTGAACTCATTGTCATGTTCAAGAAACCAATTTGAAATGATTCGAGCTTTGTGACATGGTGCATTATCCTGCTGGAAGTAGCCATCAGAGGATGGGTACATGGTGGTCATAAAGGGATGGACATGGTCAGAAACAATGCTCAGGTAGGCCGTGGCATTTAAACGATGCCCAATTGGCACTAAGGGGCCTAAAGTGTGCCAAAAAAACATCCCCCACACCATTACACCACCACCACCAGCCTGCACAGTGGTAACAAGGCATGATGGATCCATGTTCTCATTCTGTTTACGCCAAATTCTGACTCTACCATCTGAATGTCTCAACAGAAATCGAGACTTATCAGACCAGGCAACCTCTTTTTCCTATTTGTAGTGGAGATGAGTGGTACCCGGTGGGGTCTTCTGCTGTTGTAGCCCATCCGCCTCAAGGTTGTGCGTGTTGTGGCTTCACAAATGCTTTGCTGCATACCTCGGTTGTAACGAGTGGTTATTTCAGTCAAAGTTGCTCTTCTATCAGCTTGAATCAGTCGGCCCATTCTCCTCTGACCTCTAGCATCAACAAGGCATTTTCCCCCACAGGACTGCCGCATACTGGATGTTTTTCCCTTTTCACACCATTCTTTGTAAACTCTAGAAATGGTTGTGCGTGAAAATCCCAGTAACTGAGCAGATTGTGAAATACTCAGACCGGCCCGTCTGGCACCAACAACCATGCCACGCTCAAAATTGCTTAAATCACCTTTCTTTCCCATTCTGACATTCAGTTTGGAGTTCAGGAGATTGTCTTGACCAGGACCACACCCCTAAATGCATTGAAGCAACTGCCATGTGATTGGTTGATTAGATAATTGCATTAATGAGAAATTGAACAGGTGTTCCTAATAATCCTTTAGGTGAGTGTATAATAGTAATAGATCATATTAATTATTAATAAGATAATACTACTACTACTAATAACAATATACAACGCACTAAGGATTGATGAGCTGCTGGGTTCATGAATATTAATCACGTTGTCAGCGTTGCTCAAACTGATTTGCTGAAATCAAAACAGTGAAGGTAATGGATGAGCGCCAGCCAATGAGATTGCCGTTTAGTCCCGTCCAATACCGCATACATTCTGTTTGTTGTTAAAAGCTGAATAATTCTAAATTAACTCTGTTATTTTAAAAATACAACAAAGAATATCGTTTACATGTAACGTGGCGATTCTGCGTGGTATGTAAGACTCTCTCTCTTTGCGTGTGCGTGTGTGTGTGTGAGAAACACAGCGCTCTCTCAAAGCGACGGCGAGTTGTGCGCCTTCACACTAGAGTTTACGGTACGTCAGATACAGGTACAGATCCAGAGACAGATCGCTTTACAGAGAGCTCTGAGTGTTCAGCGAGTGAAAATATATCAATGCTAAACTTATTCTTAGCCTCTTAGACACGCACTGGCGAGTAAAATCTAAGCATTTATTAGCCAATGGCTAATGATAGATACTGTTTAGTCGCCCAGAGTGAAGATTTCCTCTCTCCCCCCCTCCCTAAAAATGGTTTAGTCTCATGGTTATATATAGTGTATAGTTGAGGCTGCTCCGAAAACAACTGAAGTTAGAAAAAGTTACAGTGGAAGTGAAACTGACGGATCTGGTACCAGTAACGTCATGAAAAGGAGAGGGAGGCCAGGAAAACTGCACTTGCACTGGTTAGTGCACTGTATAGCCAGGGAGTCGATGTGATGGGGTGCCGTCCCCCGATAGGACACCTAATACGAGCCACCTTTTTATCCGCTACGGTCACATCTCTGTATATGGCGCGGCGCGCACCGCCTGAACGATTACACCCTCAAAGTCACCGTCTTTTTGCGCCATTATGTAGTTTGTTGGTTTGTATATAACATGAAAAATAGATGTGCGTGTAAAAAGCATCACAGACTTGCCGGCTGCTGCTGTGATATTGTTAACAATACTGTCAATAAAACAGAAATACAACTCACTGCTATTCACCGATACATTTATTAGCTTTATTTAATAAAAGAGCACATTATCTAAGACAGTGAGAAACTTAAATGGTTTTATTTTACATTTGACTGCATTAATTTTAATTTCTAAATATTTATCTCAGCTATTAGACATCAGACTGACTGGAAAGACATTTTATAGGCCTATTATATTGCTTATTTTATCATTTTACTCATTTCTTATCTTTTGTTGTTATTTTATTAGTTTGTCTTGCATAATAATAGGTTATTAGTCGCTTGATGCCATTGTTTTGATATTTATACAACTTTGCATATAAAATAACAGAAATGACCTTTATTTGCATTTATTTATTTGTCTGTTTTGTTAGAAATCCTTATTAGGTGCATGGCACCAGATGTGAGCCTCCATGACCATATCTTATAGACCCACCGTATATGATATGAGTGGAGGGTGTTGGGGGCCCACATCAATGTTTTTTTCAGGGGTCCCGGAATTCCCTAGCTATGGCCCTGGGTCTGACACTGGGCCAATAGAAAAAAACTGAGCCCTGATATATTGAAGGCACAGATAAATGTGACATTTGGGTTTATGTGAAGATTGTTTTAAGTTCACTTTAATTAAAAGTTGTTATATTATTTAAAGTCTAATAAATGTTTTTAAAAAAAATGCTAGCTTTCAATTTTACTGTAATGCTAAATGGATATAATTAATGGCTAAAATTGACAAAAACATCAATTTCAGATTTGGTATCAGTGATTCTGGCCTTCTTTCATAAAAAGATGCAATTACAACAAATATTTAAAATATACTGTCTTTAAGTTGTTTCTACATTTATTTAGAGATTAAATGTGAAATAATTACAATATAAAATATATTAAAACTTTGATGTTAGGTTTTATTAATTGCGATTAATCGCGGTTAATTACAGAAAAATGTGTGATTAATTAGTTAATTTATTTTAATCAATTGAAAGCACTAATAAAAATATATTTTCTTTTTTATTTTAAAATAAGAGTTTTTTCACATTAAAGTTATGAGAAAAAAAAAAACGTTATTTTTATGGCAAATGTGCTTCATTTTCCTAAAAATAATATAATATTCTCCTAAAAATAATATACAAATTGCAAAAAATAATGCTCAAAATCATTATGGAATTTAATGGTCTAAAATGTGATTTTATTATTATTATTATTATTATTATATTTTAAGGGAATTATGCATTTATAAATAAAGTACTCTTAGATTTAGTACCTTCCTCTTTCAAAACTATATTTTATGATTTACCATAGTACACATTTTTCAGCAAACAACAAAGACAATGAATCTGAGAAATATACATACCTCATCAAATCTGTCAAAATATGCCCCTTCCTGCATGAAATGAGGAACAGGCCTTTGCCAGTTGAACTCGTACGGTTTCGCCATTTGACCTACAGGATGGAGAATAAAACAACAGCATTCAGTGCTAGAGAATGAGTGCATACAGAGGAGAGTCAATCTGACCCTTTTAATAACCTCAGTCCTGTATGGGAGGTCCATATAAATCAGGCCTGACTACATCTCAAAAGTCCAGCCCAAAAGATGTTTAGACAAACAGAGCGTGCGCATTTTTTCCCCCATTTTTCAGAAACGTCAACATCACAATTATTATTATTATTGCTCATCTCAGTAGCTTTGCATGTTCACATATTCTCCTGATTTTTTTTTTTTTTTTTTTTTTTGTAATTCCACAGCACAGAAAGTCTTCAACTTTAAGGAGATTTAAAAAGTTTCATTTTAAGATAAATAAAAACAGCCTAACAAATGATCCATGACATGCAAAATCACACTCTATCAGTCTGTTCTCCTCAAAACAATATACACCGATCAGATCAGGCACAACATTATGACTTAATATTGTGTTGGTCCCCCTTTTGCTGCCAAAAAAAGCCCTGACCCGTTGAGGCATGGACTCCACTAGACCCCTGAAGGTGTGCTGTGGTATCTGGCACCAAGATGTTAGCAGCAGATCCTTTAAGTCCTGTAAGTTGCGAGGTGGATCGGACATGTTTGTTCAGCACATCCCACAGATGGCTCGATTGGATTGAGATCTAGGGATTTGGAGGCCAAGTCAACACCTCAAACTCGTTGTTGTGCTCCTCAAACCATTCCTGACCATTTTTGCTTTGTAGCAGGGCGCATTATCCTGCTGAAAGAGCCCCAGCCACCAGGGAATACCGTTTCCATGAAAGGGTGTACATGGTCTGCAACAATGCTTAGTGCGTGTCAAAGTAACATCCACATGTTGCCCCTGTTCTTGAGCTAATCTAAAGTCCACAAAAAATGTTTGGAGGTCTGTAGCTATTGACTCTGCAGAAAGTTGGCAACTTTGACACCTAACCCTAACCGCTCTGTGATTTTACGTGGCCTATCACTTCATGGCTGAGTTGCTGTTGTTCCCAATTGCTTCCACTTTGTTATAATACCACTAAAAGTTGAGCGTGGAATATTTAGTAGTGAGGAAATTTCAGGAATGGACTTATTGCACAGGTGGCAACCTATCACGGTACCACGCTTGAGTTCACTGAGCTCCTGAGAGCGACCCATTCTTTCACAAATGTTTGCGTCTGCATGCCTAGTGCTTGATTTATACACCTGTGGCCATGGAAGTGATTGAACACCTGAATTCAATGATTTGGAGGGGTGTCTCAATACTCTGACAAGACACAAATTCTTGTATCATTTGGCTTCTTGAGTAAATGTATCTTGTTTTAAAGATATTTAGATTATTGTACTTTTGCAGTGTGTGCTCATATATATATATGAAATTATACATATACACCGATTAGGCATAACATAATGACTAATATTGTGTTGGTCCCCCTTTTGCTGCCAAAACAGCCCTGACCCATCGAGGCATGGACTCCACTAGACCCCTGCATGTGGTATCTGGCATCCTTTCTATCAGAACCAGCATTAACTTCTTGAGCAATTTGAGCTCCAGTAGCTCGTCTGTTTGATCAGACCACACGGGCCAGCCTTCGCTCCCCACGTGCATCAATGAGCCTTGGCCGCCCATGACCCTGTCTCCGGTTCTCCACTGTTCCTTCCTTGGAGCACTTTTGATAGATACTGACCACTGCAGACCGGGAACACCCCACAAGAGCTGCAGTTTTGGAGATGCTCTGACCCAGTCGTCTAGCCAGCACAATTTGTCCCTTGTCAAACTCGCTCAAATCCTTACGCTTGCCCATTTTTCCTGCTTCTAACACATCAACTTTAAGGACAAAATGTTCACTTGCTGCCTAATATATCCCACCCACTAACAGGAGCCATGATGAAGAGATAATCAGTGTTATTCACTTTACCTGTCATAATGTTATGCCTGATCGGTGTATACTACAATGATGCTTACTTTTTAAATTTAAAATAAAAAAAATTACATATTAAGGTAATGAGAATACTTTATTTGTATGGCAAATGGGTTAAATTCTCATAAAAATCATATAATATTCTCCTAAATATAAAAAAAAAAAAATTCATTATGATATTTAATGGTTTAGGGTATGTTTACAGGACAACAATGTACTAAAAACAGAAACGTTTTTCCTTTGCGTTTTTGAAAAGTTTTGCATACAATGCTGTCAAAACGATCCCTGTTCACACGGATCCGTGAAAATGACTAAAAACGCTGTATTCTGCTGCCAGGCCAGGTCACATGCGCATGACGTCACAGTTTTCACAAATTCATGTTTTTGTAGTTTACACTGACGGTTTTCATTTTCCAAAACTTGCACTTTGAAACCCGTTTTTAAAAGTTTTAGTTTCAGGCCCACAAAATGCTGTTGTTGAGTAAATGAACGGCCAAAACACATAAAAAGATTTTAGTTTTTAGTTGAAAAAAACAGCCCCTTAGTCTGTTCTTCTGAAAACACTTCAGGAGACATTCAGGTTCTCATGGTTAATGAATCACACGTTAAAGACGGCACACGAAAACTTCAAAGTGCTGCTCATGTCTGCTTGAAAATCATCAATAAAGAGCAGCTGAGCTCAGAGTATCTCACACAACAGATTTGGAAGTTTGGCAGTAAAATGTTGATAAAACGATCTGTATTTGGGTAGATAACATGCGATAATTAATTATGCATTTTAACCTAAAACATTTTGTACTTTAGTTATAATACACATGGGAGTATTTCTGAGCTCATTAAAGTGATAGTTCACCCAAAAATGAAAATTAGCCCATGATTTACTCATCCTCAAGTAATCCTAGGTGCATATGACATTCTTCTTTCAGACGAATACAATCAGAGTTATATTAAACAATGTCCTGGCTCTTCCAAGCTTTATAATGGCAGTGAATGGCTGTTTCTGTTTTGAAGTCCATAAAAGTGCATCTATCCATCATAAAAGTGCTCCACGCGGCTCCGGGGGGTTAATAAAGGCCTTCTGAAGCGATGCATTTGTCTAAGAGAAATATCCATATTTAAACTATACTTTACAAACTGTAATTTCTAACTTCCGCTAACTGTTGTAAATGTGGACTTCAAAACAGAAGCCATTCACTGCCATTATGCAGCTTGGAAGAGCCAGGATATTGTTTAATATAACTCTGATTATATTCGTCTGAAAGAAAAATGTCATATACACCTAGGATGACTTGAGGGTGAGTAAATCATGGGCTAATTTTCATTTTTGGGTGAACTATCCCTTTAAATGAACTGAATAAATAAATGAATCCACACTCACACATTCAGACAGGAGTCATTAATGAAGGCAGATGGCAACTGAAAGGCTGAGCTATGTACAAGGATAATTCACATTAATGTCAGGGCGGGGCAAGTTGTCAAGTATTATAAATGTTGTACACTTATAAATTGTCAACTACAATTTGTTCCATGTTACACTTACAAATTGTTTTGTTACACACAGTACTGTGCAAAAGTCTTAGGCACGTTGGTATTTTCACACGAAAAATGTTTTTAAGCCA
This sequence comes from Rhinogobio ventralis, assembly GCA_039654625.1. Classification (NCBI taxonomy): domain Eukaryota; kingdom Metazoa; phylum Chordata; class Actinopteri; order Cypriniformes; family Gobionidae; genus Rhinogobio; species Rhinogobio ventralis. Next base: position 38,396,836 of record CM077202.1, on the reverse strand, counting down.
GTTATTTATATCTTTTACTGTAGTGTGTCAGTAGGAAATATCACTTTACATTTCCAAACATTCATTTTGCAATTTTCATTTATTTTATTTTTTTTTATGCACAAGAAGTCTGACAGCAGCCGGTCTGATCTGATCTCACCATCATCGAGTCTGTCTGTGATTACATGAAGAAACAGAAAAAACTGAGACAGACTAAATCCAGAAGAACTGAGGCAACGTCTCCCAGACACTTGAGGAAACCTTCCTGCAGAACTACAGTACTGGGAAAAGTTTAGACACTTGTCAGAATGCTTTAAAGTGAGAATGCTGTCAAAAATAATAACATAAATAGCTTTTATTTATGAATTAACTTCTATGAACTAAATCAAATGGATATTTGGGGTGACCACCCTTTGCGTTGTCACCTGCATCTGTTCCTACACCTATTCATGGAGTTCTGCAGGAAGGTTTCCTCAAGTGTCTGGGAGACGTTGCCTCAGTTCTTCTGGATTTAGTCTGTCTCAGTTTTTTCTGTTTCTTCATGTAATCACAGACAGACTCCATGATGGTGAGATCAGATCAGACCGGCTGCTGTCAGACTTCTTGTGCATAAAAAAAAAAAAAAAAAAAAAAAATTGCAAAATGAATGTTTGGAAATGTAAAGTGATATTTCCTACTGACACACTACAGTAAAAGGCTAATAACTGGCTTAAAAACATTTTTCGTGTGAAAATACCAACGTGCCTAAGACTTTTGCACAGTACTGTGTGTGCTTTGCTGAAAATCCTAAAATATGCAGTTTGACAGACTGTGACAACTTGCCCCACTATTAGGCTAAATCGTTTTTTATTAAATTAATTAATTATTTAAAGGCCAATAATAATGGAATGTTAAAAACATAAATTAAAAAAAAGTGCACATGTAAAAAAGTAAACTCTCACTGAAGTAAAAGTGTGACAACTAGCCCCGGTTTACCCTACAGTGGTGTGGGAATATGATGTTTACATGTAACGCAACACTTAGAACAATTAGTGATACATTTACTATAAGTTATAATGTTCCGAATGAAATCATACAACATGAAACAAACAAACGACTTGTATACAAGAAAAGCGTGAATCAAACGCGCTGCTTTGAATCAGTTTGTTGATTTAATATCAATAATCCGAAATAATTCGAGTAATTCCTCGAGTGATGCCTCATTGTTAGAGTTTACTTCATTTTATTTGGTAAAAGTTGAGTTTGAGTTGACTCACCCGCTGTACTTCTGCTCCAGTGTGATTGATTTTCCCTTTCTTGCCTGATGGGAACGGTAAAACCTTTCAGATGACTGAACAGCGCCACCCACAGGCCGCATTCTGCATTACAACACGAGGACTGACTCCACACACCACACAAATCACAGATCATGGCTTAATATAAACCTTGTCTGTGAAAGCAGGCCTTTATGCTCTTAAAATATCATTAATAACACTTTATAATAACTAATAACATCAAACATCATGTTCCATAAGTGCCTTAAAGTGATAGTTCACCCAAAAATGAAAATTAGCCCATGATTTACTCACCCTCAAGTCATCCTAGGTGTATATGACATTCTTCTTTCAGACGAATACAATCTGGCTCTTCCCAGCTTTATAATGGCAGTGAATGGCTGTTTTGAAGTCCATAAAAGTGCATCTATCCATCATAAAAGTGCTCCACACGGCTCCGGGGGGTTAATAAAGGCCTTCTGAAGCGATGCATTTGTCTAAGAGAAATATCCATATTTAAACTATACTTTACAAACTGTAATTTCTAACTTCCGCTAACTGTTGTAAATGTGGACTTCAAAACAGAAGCCATTCACTGCCATTATGCAGCTTGGAAGAGCCAGGATATTGTTTAATATAACTGTCATATACACCTAGGATGACTTGAGGGTGAGTAAATCATGGGCTAATTTTCATTTTTGAGTGAACCCTTCAAAAGCTCAATACTGCATCCGACTGCTGACTTTTCCTAATCTTATGAGAAATAATTTCAATTTGATTTTTCGCTTGTCCTCCATAAAATGTCTTACTTGGTTTACTGTATCAGATAGCTATATGAATACATTACATTTTCTCATTCTCTGATATGCACAGCAAAACACCCATCTCAGCTATATTTCGCCTATTGTGATTTTTTTGTACTTTTCTTTAATTTTTGTATTTATTTTTTATTTCTGGGGTCAAATTGTTGTTCAGTTGTGACGTCCACCCTGTTATGTCCTGTCCAAGATAATGCTTGTTTATGAACACTGTTAAAATACATTTGCAGGGTATAAAGGGAGGGACATTTTAGCTCTTGGAAAATGTAAATATTACAATAACTGTGCATTCAAAACACTTATCAATTGAGATGAGAATGTCCTGTAACAGGGTGGGCATTAGGCCTTTGCACATGTGAAGAATTTGGTCAAAATTTTTAAAGAATAATACCATGAGCTGGACCAATATATTTTTCTTGTAGTGTAAGCCCATCTTCACATCAAATGATTTAAATCATGGAAATTAACTTTGACCCATTTCTGATGCTTACCATTACCAACTTTGCCTATATGTCTGTTGTGTTTTTATTAGGTTTATAAAACGGAGTTCAGGTCCTTGAATCTTGATTGGTTTAGCCTCGTTCGAAGGTTGAAAACTACTCTACAAACATACACAGTATTACCAAAGTCCCTTTCAAGTCATATTTCAAACCAGCAATAGAATCTGACATGAGCTGTCCCATAAACAGCTAAAATAGCTCAAATAGCGTTAAAAAGGCTAGCGTTAGTATTCAGGCTAGACCAGCCAATGCCTATGTGCAGTCCTAAGCGCGAGTCGCAGCTTCTAACTGTTACGCAGTGACGCAATGACTTTACCAATCAGCGATTGGCTCTTTTATTTTAAAAGCAGGACGAATTCCGCCATATTGCTCGTTGTAGTTTCTCCCATTCATAATAGGAGTGAACGTCTCAGGTTACGACTGTAACCCTAGTTCCCTGAGACGCTGCGTCGATGACACTTTGGGAATGCCCCTGCATGATTGCGTCTGAAGCACGTATGTCAACTAGTCCAATGGTGAGAGTGAACGTCACGGGCGGGTGATGTAATGACCAGGAAAGGATAAAAGCACATTCGGTTTGACCGCCGTTAGCTTCGAATAGCCGAAGCAAGTCAATCACAGGGATGCAGGAAGTATGGCCGGGCAACGCAGCGTCTCATTCCCTTCTCAGGGAACTAGGGTTACAGTCGTAACCTGAGACGTTCCCTTTCGAGGGAACTCGCGCTGCGTCAATGACGCTTTGGGAACGATACCCAAGCGCCGTACTTACAATTGCCTGTATGTGAAACTGCGGCAACTAGGTCGTAAGCACCCGAGACCCTGGGGCAGCATCCAGGTCCAGGCTGTAGAACTTCACAAATGTGCGCGGGGACGACCAGCCCGCCGCATCACAAACCTCTTGAAGGGGAACCCCCAAAATTAAGGCTTTAGAGGTCACCATACCCCTGGTAGAATGCGCTCTGACTGCCAGAGGACACGGCAGGCCAGAGACCTCATAAGCAAGAGAAATAGCCTCAACTATCCACTTGCTGACTGTCTGCTTGGAGGCTGGAAGACCCTTTTTAGGCGCTCCAAAACAGCTGATCAGATTTCCTCCACAGGGCAGATCTGTGGACGTACATATCCAGTGCTCGCACTGGACAGAGAAGATTCAGCTTTTCCTGGTCCGGAGCAGTAAAAGGTGGAGGAAAGAAAGCCTTCAGCATGATAGACCTCGGAATGTTGGTCTGCACTTTAGGGATGTAGCCCTGTTTAAGGTAAAGAAATGCCTTGACCATCCCAGGTGCAAACTCAAGGCAGGTGGGAGAAACCGAAAGGGCCTGAAGGTCTCCAAGTCTTTTCAGAGACGAAATAGCCAGAAGGAAGACTGTTTTTAGGGTCAGAAATTTCTCAGTAACTGACTCAAGGGGCTCAAATGGAGCCACAGATAGGCCCTCTAGGACTACAGTCAGGTCCCAGAAAGGAACCCGGGTACGCGTTGTAGGCCTCAGCCTCAGAGTACCACAAAGGAAGCGAATAATCAGAGGATCTCTCCCCAGAGATGTATTACCCACAGGGGCGTGGTAAGCCACAATGGCCGCCACGTAGACCTTAAGGGTAGAAGGAGATAACCCTGCTGAAAAGCGATCTTGTAAGAACTCAAGCACTGTACCAATTCGGCAGTTAACAGGATCCCACTGACGCTCATTACACCAAGTAGTGAAGACTTTCCATTTCAAGGCGTAAAGCTTCCTTGTAGCTGGAGCTCTGGAATGTAATATGGTCTCTACAACCTCAGTTGAGAGACCAGCATCTATGAGTTGGGCCCCCCTCAGAGGCCAAACCCACAGGTTCCAAATCTCTGGGCATGGGTGAAAAATTGTGCCCCCCGCCTGAGACAGAAGGTCTCTCCTGATCGGAATCTCCAGGGGAGAACCGTTGAGGAGAGATATCAGGTCCGCAAACCAAATTTGGTTCTGCCAGCGTGGTGCTACCAGCAGTAGGCTTATTCCATCCCAGCTGACTTTTTCCAGAACTCCTGGGAGCAGAGCAGCAGGGGGAAATGCGTATGGCGTCCAGCCCCAAAAGGGGCTGGATGAGTGAGGGAAAACCAAAGGGGACAGTGCGTCATGTACTGAGACGCAAACACGTCCACTTCTGCTTGGCCGTAAATTTCCCAAATATACTCCACCACCTCGGGATGGAGTCTCCAATCCCCTGGCTTCAGAATACGGCTTATTCCACAATCTAGACAGCTCACTGTGCAGATCGGGAAAAAATGGAAGGCCCTGTGATGGAGGCGACACATTAGGGGACAGGAAGTGCTCGTCTAGCTTGCTTTTAGGACGAGCGCCCTGTTATCAACTCCACCAGCTCCTCATACGCTGGGGAAAGAGGTGGCGAATCCTCTTCCCCCTTATTTCTGTCCTCAATGCTCAGTACATCTATTTCCTCAGAACTAGAGTACCGATGCACTGGGCTCTCTCCCCTGGACAGGCTTCCGACACCGGCGAGAGAGTGCTGGATCCCCCGGGTAAAGGAAGAGAAAGGGCGGGGCCCGTCTCAATCCCCTCTGAAAGATCCATCTGCGATCCCCAAGATCGCCGTCTCCGTGTTGCCTCAGCAGCAGCGGGGCCAGAACCCTGAGGATTGCGAGCCTGGCCACTTCCCTCAAAAAGCTCCCAAACACAGTACACACAAGTCATGTGTATCCCCACCCTTTAAATAACACGGGCAGGGAGAAACACACAACTTAAATGTCTCTTTCACCATCGCATTACTTTGCATAGATAAGGACAGACAACAATAAATATAACAGACAGTTTCAACATCGAGTACTTGCTGAGGCACAGAAGATAACGCCGGTCAAACCGGATGTGCTTTTATCCTTTCCTGGTCATGACGTCACCCGCCCGTGATGTTCAATCTCACCATTGGACTAGTTGACATACGTGCTTCAGACGCAGTCACGCAGGGGCGCTCCCAAAGCGCCATCGACGCAGCGCGAGTTCCCTCGAAAGGGAATTTTTTTTTTTTTATGGAAATGAAAGCTATGTGGGGGATAGACTTCAATCTCTTCAGTGGTTTGTACAGTTAATTAATTTGTATTTTAATTGTTCTGCTGATAACACTGCAACAATATCTTTCCAAGGAATTTCAGTAGACAAAAAACTCCAGACAACAAGAGCTGTAGGAAATTATAAGTGATCTAAATATTTTTATGGACTAACCATTTTATAAAAGCAATAAGCTCCAAGAAGCTGTGGGTTACAGTGAATTTAGAACAGCTAAGGGGCGTTTGGCATGAAAATATAAAAAGGGAATACAAGGAACCTTTTGAAGTCAATCTTAACAGAACATTTAAATAATTAAATTTAGTAGTTAGAAACTTCATAAAAGTTTAATACATTTGAGAATGCACATTAAGTATTGATCTGTCGAGCTTTAATAGCCTATTATCATCAGTGTGATTGACAGTCTTCTATAAAATGGGCCTAAAAGGTCATAAAGCCTTTATTTCACACCTGTCACACATTAAAGTTACGACCAAAAGAAGCATTATTGTTCAAAGCCCAAAGTTCACAAGAACAATTTTATTAAAACCAATGCACAACACGAGCACAACTTACATTCAACAATATTTGTCTTCCAAAGATCTTGATATTTGTCAAACTAACAACAGAAGTGGACAAAATCAAATGTCATTCAATGTTAAATAGGGATCTTTTCTGTCAACAAAAGTTGAAACTAATAAAGTGGCATTCAGTAGCATCCATGACCAATAGTCTGACACGTCATATCTAGCCTATCTAATTCTGTAGTAGTATAAATATCTTAAAAGTGCGCTTACGGTTTATACAAAAAAAATGAGCTCTATTCATCAACACTTTTTACATTCCACATCTAACATAGATTCAACATTCAAAGGCACGGGACTTCACTTCAAAACGATCAAAAATATTCTCGAGTCATAAAAGTAATTCAAGTAATCTTACATTGCAAAAAAGATTTTGGTGGAAAGGAAACGATGGCACAGAATTGTTGTAAAAAGTCAATAATACTTCTGGAAGTGAATATACAGGATTCATTTTACATGTAAACTAGTGATTATGGGGAAATTAAGTCATTGAGTAAATGATAAACGCTCTTTAGTAGCTGCAGCTGCTTCCCAATGACGTCGCTGAAATGATCAAGACTCCTTTTAAAGCGAATTGTAAACAGATATTATGCAAGGTTTCAACATTTGTGTTTTAAGATGGTTTAGTCAAACCAATCTGTCACTGGCATTGAAAAGAAAGGTCCTTTTTTAGTATTTCACATAGATCAGATTGAGCATAATAAATATCGAAACCTTGCAAATATACTGAAAACGAAATGTCAAACTTAATTCTATGACTTGGTGTCAATAAACGTAAAATACATAACTAACCCAATTGGTGCAGATTAAAAAGATTTAATTAAAAAAGTAAAAAGTTTCAGTTAAATTAAAATCTAGCAGTAGCAAGTAGAAATAACAGCTAATCAAAGTGCTTAATGAAATCACTAATGATAGATGAATGGCATAAAGTAGAAAAGAATTAACAATCAAATTTCACTTGGCATAAAAATCCTTAAATATATCCTGAACATAATAAAAATTAAATATTACATGCTTTCTGACTTATGTAGAAAGATTGCATAATACCTCGGGACATCCAAAGTGCATAACCATTTTTTTTCCTATTTTTTATTTTTTGCCTTCTCATCTGCATTACTAATTGTATTTATTACTGAGGTGAATCTCAAGATATCTACCAGTCCAGGGCATATTTCACCTCAAAATCAGTAAGAAATCATATTTTGCATAAAGAAAACAAAGCCTATTTTAAGACTATAAAAATATTTTGCAATATTTTCATGACATTTAAGCACATTGTCGACAATATAGAAATATAGCTCGAAATATAGCTACAAGAAGCAATTATTGGGGCCAAGCACAAAGAACATGATAAATCATGCCAACATTGCTGGGACTGTCAGACCAACTACAACAATGAGCAAGTAAAGACATATTAAGATGATTTTAGGCAAAATGGCTGAAAAATCATAAATACAGTCACTAGTAATATGATTTAATGGTTTATCATTTTTGACCAATAGGTGGCACTGTGGTCAGAGTGAGGTGACAATGACACAAGCAAAGTTTGGTGTCAATATGCCAAAGCATTGCAGAGATACAGCCTCAGAGTCGTATCGGCATCATTCCTTAAATTTGTTGCTGCGGGAAACGAAAACGGTTTTGTCTATCGAAACAAAATCCATAACTTTTTTTTTTTTTTTTTTAAATCGAAATGGCGGACAGGAAGTTCGGCCGACTATGGCAAAATTGGTATCTATGTTCTCGGCATGACCCAAGGAATCTATTCATTACAATAGGCTAATTTATTCAAAAGTTATAAGATATTTGGAAATTGCATTATAACTTTTGCCCCAAAACTTCATGAGTACCGTCAAGACATGGTGCTGAAAAAAACATACCAAGTTCTGTAACGATACGCCAATGCGTTCGTAAAAAATATAGCACTTTTTCCAACAAAAATCAAAATGGCTGATGCCCAAAATGGCCGATATGGGAAAATTTTGTGTCGTTCGACTCGACATGCTGCACCGAATCTAAAGAGATCAGTTTTTTAAAAAAAGCCCATTTTTCATATCTCCTGACCACTAGGTGGCACTGTGCCGAAACTGTGCAGGTAGCCTCAGGTCATGGTTGTCATAACACACACCAAGTTTGGTCAGAATACGCTAAAGAGATATAGCCTCACGTTAATTTTGGCGTGCTCTCCTTCAAATTCATTTGCACGTTATTCAACATAACATTCATAACTTTTTTTCCCTGCATGGTCTGAAGATGATATGGTTCAATTTTTATGAAAATCTGAGCAACGGCATAGGAGAAGTTCGAAAAAGTTCAAAATGGCGGAAAAAATATTCCCACATGGTGCAATTAAATCGTCCTGAGCAAAGGAATCAACTAATTTTGTTTCTAGCCCTTACGGTTCAAAAGTTATTAGCATAAATGTGACTGAAATTTTGGACAGTTGGTGGCGCTAGAGGGATTGAGTTAGAGACTCCAAATTTGCTTTAGTGACAGTTCAGACTGTCCTCTATCTGTGTGCCAAATTTCATAACTTTCCCGCAAGCGGTTCTATGGGCTGCCATAGTCCCAAGAGCGGAAGAAGAAGAAACGGAAGAATAATAATAAAAACGCCAACGATTACAATAGGTGCATGCACACCTTCGGTGCTTGGCCCCTAATTATGTATGCATCATTATTTCATTTTTAATTGCCTTTTATGCTGAAAAAAAGAGTGTATTGCCTATAATTGGTCACTGATTTTGGGGTGAAAGGTGACCTGGACATGTTTTGGTGAGATTCCCTCAATGATTAAGGTGACCTATTGATGCTAATCGGAAAATTCTGCCCGTACGACAAACTGTAGTAACAAAAGAAAGAATTAAAACAGTTTCCTAAACAGAATTGAAATGCAAATAAAACACTCTATGCATTTATATATATTTTTAAACGACCTAACAGTGTCTGTTATGGGTTCAAAAAAGAAATAGAGCTTATAACTTGAAACACATCTTCACAAAATTGATAATAGTTCATCACATTACAACACAAGCTATATTGCTGACATTTACAAATGTGTAGAAGCACAAACGCTCGGCTGACTGTAAGCATGCATCCCTGAAACTGTTCCAGGTCAGTGTTGGACAGGGTTTCAGCACCTCCAGACCAGTATGTTTCATTAGTACAGGTGGAAAAATCAATCCTGTCATATATACAGCAAATCTCAAGCACTCAGAATCAAACGAAACCAACAGCAGCAACTTTTGCAAGAAGATGAATCAAATCATCATCATCCGTTTCAGTGCAAATAAACCATGAAGCTTTCAGAAACTCTCATGTCTGTAAGGGCCCGTTCAAACCAAGAACGATTACTATAATATCGATGCACAATATCGTTGTTTATATAGTATATATCATATATAAAGATTTTTTTAGAACTAAAGGTGCGTCCCAATTCACATACTTATGCACTAGTCGTTTCGCAGTATAAATAGAGTGAGTAGAGTGTTCACTGAAAATTCCCAAAAGAAAAATACCCGGATGATGCACTTAATTAACCGGAAAAACATCGGCTGCATCTGAAATCAGATACTTCTGCGAAAAACAGTATGTGACAAAAGTAGTATGTCTGAATTCCCGACTACTACCAGCGAGATTCTGAAGTGTGCATACTAGGGATGCATGTTCATGTTTAATGTTATCGTTCTCAGACCGATAAGAACATTTGGCCAATATGTTAAAGTTGATAAATAATGTATTATTTCCTTCAGCTGAGACACTTCAGATGCGCACTGTTCACCATGATGGTTATGAAACGCTTGAAATATGATGGAAATCACTTTAAAAAATGAAAATACGTTAAAGTGCAACATGAGCAGCGCAAGTCTGTCATATAGACTACATAAAATTATAATGAGAACATCATAATTGTGTGTTTGGGACATGGCTTTTAATGGTGAGACTTTTCTTTTTGTATTCAGGCTCTCAAAAATTGTATAAAAAGTTGGATTTAGATTTATCGACCAATATATCGGTTATCGGCTTTCAGATATAAAGAATTATCGGTATCGGCCAAAATGCTCTTATCGGTGCATCCCTAAGTGCATACGATGGACACTTTACTATCCCATGAGGCCACGGGAGAGGATTTATGAATGGCAGTGAAGCGACGCAACTGACGCTGGTAGGTCACATGACCATGACAACATGGCAGATGTAGTACATCCAAATTACATTCATACTACACACATTTATACTATACAGAACACTTTTAGCATTCGTAAAGTAATTACTTATTCAAAATAAGTACCTACTCAAGAGAGTATGAGATTTCGGACGCAGCTGAAATGTGGAATGTTGGACACTTCATGCACTCGACAGTCGCAGCTTTAATTACGTAGCTGACGGGGAGGGGCTTCAGACTCCAATGTTCAATGACAAAATAACCTTATGAAGTTCATACACTACACAAGTACATAGTTTATAGTGCACATCTTAGGGACAGATCACATATCATTATCGTTACAGTTATAGTTCTTGGTGTGAACGGGCCTTAAGAGTGAATCTCACAAAGCCTGTTGAGAACACATCCGGGTCGTATTTTATCCCAAAAACTCCGAAATCGCCCCGTATACAGTTAAATAGGGCACTATTTGAGGGAACAGCAAATCGTAGTAGTGTCCAAAACCATAGTTGACGTTATCAAGTGCATTCATTCAATCCCACAATGCACTGCAACAACATGTGTTCATTCAACGGCTTGAGAATACCCACGTCTGACCAGTGGATGGCGCCGCAGCTGAATCATCCATCCATCCATTTTCCAAACAACTGGTCCAATGTGGCTACAGCGTAATATCATACGGGTATTAATTGCTTTTTAATTGATTATTAAATTGTTTAATAACGGTTTATACATGCTAGTTTCCATGCTAGAGTTCAAGATAAACCTTTTCATTACTACTGGAGCTGCCAGTTTGCTAAGTACAAACTATGCAAAAAGCGGCAGTCCTTCTGACACACTCAGTGTCTGAATTCACTCACTCGTTTTCATTCACTCCTTCAAGTGGACTATATTAGTGTAATGTAGGGAATAGTGAATGAGGGTATAGGGGGTGATTTCAAACAGCCCAAGAATTAGGTGAAATATGACTCGGATTGTTTTGACCAGGATGTTTTTGTGAGATTCATCTGTTGAAGATAATTGATCGCTACAGTATCTCTATACAGTATCATGACCTGCATTCTCTTCCATTTTGTTTTCACTCACTATTATGAGAAGCACATCAACAGAACATTAGAAATAATTCATATTTAAACCCTAGTGTGTATCCAAGCAGAATACACAAACTGAAATAAAGTAACTCCCAGCGTGACATTAAGCCATGTTTCTTCCACCAACTCTCCTTCGCCAGCTGTCGATATCTCCTGGAGCAAACGTCTAATATGTAAATGAAAGAACGTAAAAGTGGGAAGAGATCCTGAAGGTTTCTGACATGGTCCCATCAGTCTTTCTTCTCCTCTTCTGTGTCGTCTTCAGATTGTGCGCCCTTCTGCATGAGTTTCTCCAGCGTGGCGGAAGAGGGAAGAACTTCCTGCTCTACATCCTCAGTCTTTCTCTTGGTGCTTTCCTGCACAAACTCCTGGATCTCCAATGGAAGCCGTCGGAATTTGTCCTGGTATTCCTGATCCAGGTCGTTCTGAAGCTGTGAACACAGGTCAAAATATTACAGTCTACAGGAAATCAAAACTGACCATTCGTGCACGTTATGCTATGAAAAAAAGGCTAACCATTTTTGGTTCCCAGAACCCAGAATGTTATTCTTTGTTTCCCAGAACGTTCCCAGAATGTTAGTTCTTGGTTCCCAGAATGTTAGTCTTTGTTTCCTAGAATGTTAGTTTTTGGTTCCCAGAATGTTAGTTCTTTGTTCCCAGAACGTTCCCAGAATGTTAGTTTTTGGTTCCCAAAACGTTACCCGAATGTTAGTTCTTGGTTCCCAGAACGTTCCCAGAATGTTAGTTCTTTGTTCCCAGAACATTCCCAAAATGTTAGTCTTTGGTTCCCAGAATGTTAGTTCTCTGTTCCCAGAACGTTCCCGGAATATTAGTTTTTGGTTCCAAGAAAGTTCCCAGAACATTCCCAGAATGTTAGTTTTTGGTTCCCAGAAAGTCCCAAAAATGTTAGTTTTTGGTTCCCAGAATGTTCCCAGAATGTTAGTTTTTGGTTCCCAGAACGTTCCCAGAATGTTAGTTCTTGGTTCCCAGAATGTTCCCAGAATTTGTGTCTTTGTTTCCCAGAACGTTCCCAGAATGTTACTCTTTGTTTCCTAGAATGTTAGTTTTTGGTTCCCAGAATGTTAGTTCTTTGTTCCCAGAATGTTAGTTTTTGGTTCCCAAAACGTTACCAGAATGTTAGTTCTTTGTTCCCAGAATGTTAGTTCTTGGTTCCCAGAATGTTCCCAGAATGTTAGTTCTTTGTTCCCAGAATGTTCCCAAAATGTTAGTCTTTGGTTCCCAGAATGTTAGTTCTCTGTTCCCAGAACGTTCCCGGAATATTATTTTTTGGTTCCAAGAAAGTTCCCAGAACATTCCCAGAATGTTAGTTTTTGGTTCCCAGAATGTTAGTTCTTGGTTCCCAGAACGTCCCAAAAATGTTACTCTTTGGTTCCCAGAACATTCCCAGAATGTTAGTTCTCTATTCCCAGAACGTTCCCGGAATGTTCTTTTTCAAGGGTTGTTTTTGTTTAGCTTTCTTAACGGAAATACAACACGTTTTGATTGATCTAATTTCTACATTTTATTAAATACTATATTAAACAAATTTTTAGAGCTCTGTATAGGTCATTACATAAAAATATCTGCAACGTTTTAATTGGAAGGTTATTTGACCTAATTAAAAAAGAAAAGTAATAAAAAAATACTAACGTTTGGGGAACGTTCTGTGTTTGCTGGGAAGTTTGTCTTCATAATCGTTCAAAAATGTAATAACTTCCTCTGCTTTTCTTTAACAATAGTTTGATGCGCTTTGAAAACAAATAAATTTATTTATTATAAATTTGAAATAAATATAATGATACATTTAAAATAAATAATTATTAATATTATTATTAACAAAATGCAGAAGTGTCTATGAAAAAGCAAATAACAGCATGCTTAATTGTAAGTCAGAGAGAGTGGAAAATGGTACGAAAAAAAAAACAATTAATATATTTAAATATCATTTAATAATAAGCTTAAATTTATTATATATTTAAAATAAATATAACAATACATTTAAAAGAAAAAAAAATCTTCTTAGAGGACTTAAGGGGGAAAAAATGAAATTGAAAGAACAAAAATTAATGATAAACCCTGTAAGCCTCGTGCAATACTAATAGCAATACCAATATGATAAACTGCAAACTGTCTGCGGTTCAGTGAGTGAATGTCTGTCTGCTGTGAGCGCATGGACGGGGCAGTGACATGGTACAGTACTGACAGATCCAGATCAATATTCACTAATGCTGCAGCAGATCCAGGCGATCCGTGCCGCAGCGCTCAGGAATGACTGATCAACAAATGCATGAGGATATTTCACCAGATTCCTTTATAGATAAGGTATGCACATACAACACTGAATTTGGAGAGTTTTTGGTTCCCAGAGAGAGTCTTGACTTTATGTAAAATGATTGGTCAATTCTGAAGAGAGTGACAGTTCATAAGCCAATCAGAGAGCTGCAATCCGGGCGTTTTTCACATCAGAATCCAGTCAGATCTCTACTGCTGTGCTGAAGCACATTTGTTCTGTTTATGCATCTAAAAATGTGCTGCATCACACTGATATTCTCCAAATCTGAAATATTTAAAGGGATGAATGAACAGTGTGGCATCATTTACTCACCCTCATCTCAGTACAAACCACTGTAAGGACTTTCAAAGATGAACTATTTCTTAACCCTATGAACCCTACTGTATCATATTTGATATGCAAATTTATACGGCCTCTTTAATACAGTCCTTCTGTCTTCTGATTGATAGTTTACACTCTTTTATCAAGTAAAAGCCTTTTAGTGTTATTGTACAAACATGCCTGTGAAATCTGCACTGATTTTGATCAAGTAAACACAAGAATAGCTTTGATATTGTTAGTAATATTTCAAGATGAACACTTACCGGACTGAACTTAATTATCCATACATTATTTTTAGTAAAACCATGAGTCTGAAATATGATCATCAGGCTTTAGATGAAGGTTTATCTGTCAATCATCATTGCATTGCATTATATGCTTTAAAACTACAGAGATTTCATCATAAAACTAAGCATTTAAACATCATCTTACTAAGACATATTACTGGCAGATTTAGAGTGACGACTGATATTTATGTTAATGTTATGTAAGTATCTGCTATATAGAGATCTCATTGATTTCCCAGAACGTTCCCAGAATGTTAGTTCTCTGTTCCCAGAACGTTCCCGGAATATTAGTTTTTGGTTCCAAGAAAGTTCCCAGAACATTCCCAGAATGTTAGTTTTTGGTTCCCAGAAAGTCCCAAAAATGTTAGTTTTTGGTTCCCAGAACGTTCCCAGAATGTTAGTTCTTGGTTCCCAGAATGTTCCCAGAATTTGTGTCTTTGTTTCCCAGAACGTTCCCAGAATGTTACTCTTTGTTTCCTAGAATGTTAGTTTTTGGTTCCCAGAATGTTAGTTCTTTGTTCCCAGAACGTTCCCAGAATGTTAGTTTTTGGTTCCCAGAACGTTCCCAGAATGTTAGTTCTTTGTTCCCAGAATGTTAGTTCTCTGTTCCCAGAACGTAAGACATATTATTGGCAGATTTAGAGTGATGACTGATATTTATGTTAATGTTATGTAAGTATCTGCTATATAGAGATCTCATTGATTTACATTACAAGCATCAGAATTACTTTTTGTCCATATAAACATCAGCATCTGCACCAGAATTGCATATCTTTGCTCATTTTGGGCCTCTGATGATTGAAATTGAGCTGCTTTTTCCTCCGTATTCACACTATATCATACAATATGAGCCATAAAAGCCTAATGCATCAAATATGATATATAATATTTTGTCTAAAGGTTCAATAAACTGTCCTACATTCATTTTCATATGCCAGGCTTTACAGGGTTAAAGTTACAACAGGCAAAAAACGTTGTTGAGTATAAAGGCATGATAGTGAATGACAGATGCAGAAAATCAATGACGTTTGTGAAATATGTATTGATCCACATTGTCATGATGCAACAAACTCAACAGATGCGGTAATGTTTCGTCCGACACTCATCTGTCAAACTTCCCAGAAAGCAACAGCACTCACTTTCACTAGATGAGTTCTGCTTTTATAGCAATAACAGTAACAGCGCTAGTAGTAATAATAACAATAATAATAATAATATCTCTCATTCTGCAATATTCATTTATGTGACTAAACTCCAAATGAGATCCAGGGACGACATTAGTCTTAAAACAAGCGCTCTAATGGTAGTACCATGGTATGTGTCCAAAAAAAACAAGGTATTACTATGGTACCATATCATTTTTATTTGTTAACTCTTACCTTGGGTTTCTCATCTAATATCTGTTGCAGAATGCTTTTATGGGTTTCAACAAGCTTCTCGTGTCTTTTAGTCTGAGCGTCTTCCAGCTAGTGATGAAAAAAAAAAATAGACAAAAAGCATAAAGAATCATATTTATTCTCATTTATGATGATGATAAATGGGGAAACTCTTTTACCCTCTTAATGTGCTGCACCACCTCGTTCACATAAGACCGGTTGATTTCCAGTTTCTCCCTAAAATCAGAGAGAGACACTGTTATGGTTCATGTGCTGCATTTATCAGTGTTTTATTGCCATCTGGAGGCCAGTTTTATATAGAACAATACAATTCTTTCCATTGCTTTAATTGCCTTCCTAAACATTAATGAAAATAACCCTTTTTTGTCTCCAAATCGATTCAAGTCATTATCTCGAGGGACAATGATATAAGCATCTTTATAGCTTTTTATACCATTTAAGTATTTTAATACTAAATATGCTTAATTCCCCTCACAGAATCACCTGAATAATAATAATAATAATAATTTGTTACATTTATATAGCGCTTTTCTAGGCACTCAAAGCGCTTTACATGGAAGGGGGGAATCTCCTCAACCACCACCAATGTGCATCCACCTGGATGATGCGACGGCGGTCATATTGTGCCACAACGCCCACCACACACCAGCTGATTGGTGGAGAGGAGACCGAGTGATGAAGCCAATCGGTATATGGGGATTATTAGGAGGCCAAGATAGACAGAGGCCAATGGGCAAATTTGGCCAGGATGCCGGGGTTACACCCCTACTCTTTTTTTTTTCCGAAGGACATCCTGGGATTTTTAACGACCACAGAGAGTCAGGACCTCAGTTTAACGTCTCATCCGAAGGACGGTGCTTATTGACATCACTATACTGTCCCCATCACTATACTGGGGTGTTAGGACCCACACAGACCACAGGGTGAGCACCCTCTGCTGGCCTCACTAACATCTCTACCAGCAGCAACCTAGTTTTCCCAGGTGGTCTCCCATCCAGGTACTGACCAGGCTCAACCCTGCTTAGCTTCAGTGGGAAACCAGTCTTGGGCTACAGGGTGATATGGCTGCTGAATGAAACTGTCTGTAGTCAGTTGCACATTTTACTCATTTGACACAGATTTAATATAAGCACTTCACTTTTGAGTCTGCATCATTTCTGGATTCATGGTCAGGTCAACATAAAGCAATATTTTTACTGCAGGATTAACGGAGTTATATTACGAGGAGTATAATTTGTAAATCAAAGCGAATAGAAGCCTTATTTCAACCAAAACACACATTTTATACACGCTGATGAACAGATGAACTCTTACTCCTCTGTCAAGTGCTTCTCCTTTGATTTGGCTTCATTGATCTTCTCTTGTCTTTTCTTGTCCATTTTCTTTTTCAGTTCTTTCTTTTCTCTGTAAACAGAGAACAGCAATGTTGACTCTACATGGCCTTATGAATTATTAAAGGACACGTGTGATGTTCGTAACGGACTCACTTCTCACACAGCTCCTTGATTTTCTTCATTTGATTGCTTTGACTTTCCTCGGCGATGCCGGTCAGCTTCTCGATGACCTGTGAACACAGCAAAAACACCCATCAGCCCTTCTGACCCATTCATTAAAACAACGCTTTTCTAAAGCTGTACATCAGAAATGTTGAAATCATTTATATTTGATTGATTCCTCATATAAATCAAGCAATCATTCTAGATGCGGACATTTACATTGCACACTTTATATTTTTATATGCATTTATATTTATATTTATTTATTATTTACATTTATGCATTTAGCAGACACTTTTATCAAAAGCGACTTAAAATAAAGGCACAAAAGCATTTAAAAAAAACTTGCTATGATATGTTTATTGCATCTGTATATGTGTAATATGACAGAAACAAATCATATATTAATATATATTATTAACATTATTATTTACATTATATACAATATATATATGTATAAAATATTTATATTAAATATATATCTATTAGCATTATTATTTACACTATATATTAGCATTATTATTTACTATATGTTTCTAAAGAGTCATTTGCAAATTAATTAACACTTGTTTTTTTATTTTATTTGAAATAATTTGCTATTGTTTGGGCCTTTTGGCATTATTTTCTGTATATGTGTAATATTACAGATATAAAAGATATAAAAATATCTTTAAAAATGTCCAGCTAATTCAACTTAAAAACTTAAGTTTCCCCTAAACTTTTAAGTACAATCAAATTGCAGTCATGTCAACCTAAATTATATATTAAACTGACTTAAAAAATGTGTTGAATCTCATATAATTTATAAAATAAATGTTGCAATTGCTTAAATTATTTTAAAGAGATAAAGTAATGTAAACACATAAGTTGCCATGACTTATGGATCCTATTTTACAGTATTATATATATATATATATATATATATATATATATATATATAGATTAATTGCATCCAAAATAAAAGTTTGTTTACACATAATATATGTGTGTGTACTGTGTATAATTATTATGTATATGTATGTATTTAAGAAATATTTATATATCCTTAATATATATTTATATAATTTATCTTTTATATAAATATAAATATTTTATATATATACATGTATGTATGTATGTATGTATGTGTATTTATATATAAATAATAATTATACAGAATACACACACATATATTATGTGTAAACAAACTTTTATTTTGGATGCGATTAATCGATTGCCCAACATTAATATAAATAAATATAATAATATATATATATATAGACACATATATTATTTAAACACATACTTTAACGTTAGATGTTACACAATCGATTTGACAGCTCTAATATATATATATATATATATATATATATATATATATATATATATATACAGAGAGAGAGAGAGTTTTAAAGAGTCATTTGTAATCATTTGCAAGAGTCATTTAACGGTTTTAAAGAGTCATTTACTAATGAATCAACACTGTCATTTGATTAAGGGTGCTTTCACACTAGCACTTTTGGTGCGCACCCGGGTTCGATTGACGTCAGAGTTCGGTTCGTTTGGATGATGTGAACGCGGTCTTCCGTACCCGGGTGCGCACCCGCAAACCGTACCCGAGTCCGCTTAAAAGAGGTGGTCTGGGGTTCGGTTCATGTGAACACCGGTACGGTTCGCTGCTGATGTGAACGCAATCGTACTAAAGCGCGGAAGTGAACCGCTATTAATGACGTATGATTTGATAAAAATGTGTGTTTGTGTGTGTTTCACTCATCTTCACTCAGCATGACTGATGTACTGCAAGCAGAGAGCTGTATATCTCGTTTCTGCTCGTCTTCAGGGTTCTTTAGAGCATTTGCGGTACATTCGCAGCAGATAGACGCAAGTGCCATTACATATTGAAGCTTTTGAAACCGAACCAACGGTTCAAAAACAAAAATATAAAAGTGAGGTGAGCAACGCTATGCATTTTGCCACCTTCTTGCTCGCCATCGTTACTAAGCAACGGGGTAAACAGCTGCTGCTTTGATACCGCAAATACACCCCGGTTCAGACCCAAATAATATAATATGAACACAGTCCAGCGGGGGCGGGGGCAGGGGGAGGGGGAGCAATCGAACTCGGGTTCGGTCCAGGCAATCGAACCAAGTGTGAAAGCACCCCGAGTTCTGGATTCCCGCCTCACCTGTTTGATGTGTTCTTTCTTCAGGTATTTCTCGCTGTAATACTGTTCCTGGCGGAGATTCAGTAGCTGTTGTTGCTGCTGCTCTTTGAGTTCAGACAGTTTCTGTCCGCTGTCCTGATCCAAACTGGCCAGTTCCTGCTCGAAGAACGAGGGTCCGTGTTCAGGACTGGACGACAGACACCTGACGGCAGACGCCAGCCTGTGAGACGTTTGTTCACCTGATGATTCGCCACACAATCCCACACAGTAAGTCGATCAGAGGACGTCTACCTACCTCTTCTTACCATCTCGTTTTGCAGATTTCAGCAGGACGGCCCGTTTGCGGAGGTAGTCGTGCTGGATCTCGTTGTATTTGGCCGTGTGCTCCTTGATCATCTCAGTGGTTTTCTTGTGATGTTTCTTCACCAGGTCCTTCATCTCTTTATAGTGCCGTCTCTGCTCTCGAACGAAGCCCTTCTGCTGTTTGAGCTCCTCCACGGTTTGCGCCTCCATATCTGAGGCAGAGACAGTCAGAGGTTTTATGGACTGTAAAATTACTTCTTTATATTCCGCCTCCATATTTTATGAAGCTTTTCTGAAGCTCATGCCGACGGATTTTCTAAAGCTGTACATCAGAAGAGTTTAAATAATTAATAGTGAACCTTCAAAATGATTTAAACTCAACAGATACCTAATAAAACAGAATATTATTTCATTTCTCAAATAACAAGCAAAATATAAATAAAAAATGTAAGTACAGATATATATTATTCATATAAATAATGTAATATATATATAATAATATGTATAATATTATGTATATAATATTTATATTAATATAATGTTTATATATAAAATGTAGTGTATTATTTTATTTTGTGTTAATATATTTTAATTATTTTTTAAATAACCTGCTATTGTTTATTCTATTATTTATGTTTACAAAAAACATAATTATATATTAATATTAATAATTTAATATGTATACTATTATTTATATAATATGTATATTACATTTAATGTATTATTTAATTTTAATATATTGTAATTTTTTAAATAGCCTGATATTGTTTATTCTATTATTTATGTTCACGAAAACAAAATCATTATAAATATTAATATGAATAATTTAATGTATAATATTATTTATATTATATTTATATTATATTTAGTGTATTATTTTATGTTCATATATATATTTTTTTTTTTAAATAACCTGCTATAGTTTATTCTATTATTTATGTTTACAAAAAACATAATTATATATTAATATTAATAATTTAATATGTATACTATTATTTATATAATATGTATATTACATTTAGTGTATTATTTAATTTTAATATATTGTAATTTTTTTAATAGCCTGAAATTGTTTATTCTATTATTTATGTTTACAAAAAAAAATCATTATAATATTAATAATTGAATGTATAATATTTTTATATAATATTTATATTACATTTAGTGTATTATTTTATGTTAATATATTTGAATATATTTTTAAATAACCTGATATTGTTTATTCTATTATTTATGTTTACAAAAACAATCATTATAAATATCAATATTAATAATTTAATGTATAATATTATTTATATAATATTTATATTACATTTTGTGTATTATTTTATGTTAATATATGTTTTTATTGTTTATTATATACATTTTATTTATTTATATTTTTATATTTTCTCTATATGAGTAATATGACGAAAACAGTTAATAATATAAAATGATATTATATATTATAATATATTATTATAAGCTGTGCACATCTCTTAAACAGGTGATAAAAGCCATCATATCTGTTGAACACTGACCCGTGAGGACGCTTTGAATGAGATCTTCAGTCTTAGCCGCTGGTTTGGTTGGGCCTGAAACGCATCCAGAGAAGATCAGATAAGATTGATGCATATCTAATAACTCATCATTTTTCTCTCCTGTCTTGTTTGATGTAAGAATGCAGCACATGTAAGGTGAAACACCTTAAAACAAACGACAGTAATGATTTCCAGTCCAGTCTCACACCTGTAGCAGAGGAGAAGATGATGTGTAAGATGTGTGAAGGTCTGACCTGTGGTCTGTGGCTGTGTGCTGGTCTGGGACGGGGGTTTAGGAGCCGCGCTGGGCGTGTGACTCAATCCGTTCTCAACCGGGGCGGGTTTGGGTTCGCTTTTAACCTCAGAGGGCTTTTCAACACCCGGATCCGCCTGAAGAACAAGAAACTTCTGCTAGAAACATCACCAACACCACTCTCTGTCAAACACAGTCAGTTTAACAGCAACAGACCGCTTTGCAAAATGAAAATAACTCATTTGAAAAATGACTTAATTCATAAGTAAATGAATGGGAATTTGATTAGAGTTTAGACAGCGTAATTAGTGAAGAAATCCCATTATAAATCTAGCACTAACTGATGTATATTACATCTCAGAAATTCAATTTCATATATGACATTAGCATTGGTTTGCCGCTTTTAAAGGCCCTTATCTTATATATTAAATAAATACATAGACACACACACAGGCATGCCACACACACACACACTCTGGCACACACACACGCACACTCACTCACTCACACACTCACGCTTACATACACTCACACATGCACACTTACTCACTCACACACACACACACATTCACTCACTCACTCACACACTCACTCACAAACATGCTTACATACACTCACACACACTTACTCACACACACACACTCACTCACACATGCACACACACATGTTGGGTTTTCATGTTTTATGGGGACCCTCCATAGACATAATGTTTTTTATACTGTATAAACTGTATATTTTATCCCCTTACACTAACCCTACCCCTAAACCTACCCATCACACACACACACAAACAGGAAACATTCTGCATTGTTACATTTTCAAAAAACATCACTTAGTATGACACTCACACACGCACACACACTCACTCACACACACTCACTCACACACACAAACTCACACACACTCACACACACTCACTAACACACACTCACTCACACTCACTCACACTCACTCACACACACTCACACACACTCACAGACTCACTCACTCATTTACACACAAACACACACTCACACACACTCACACACTTACACTCTCTCTCACACTCACACACACTCTCACACACACTCACTCACACACACTCTCATGCACACACACTCATGCACACACACTCACGCACACACACTCACACACACACACTCACACACACACACTCTCTCACACACACTCTCTCACACACACACTCTCTCACACACACTCTCTCACACACACTCTCTCACACACACTCACACACTCTCACACACTCTCACACACACTCTCTCACACACTCTCTCACACACTCTCTCACACACACTCTCACACACACTCTCACACACACTCTCACACACACTCTCACACACACTCTCTCTCTCACACACACACACACGCACACACACACTCACACAGTGATGTCTAGCCTCGGACAATTTACATCTTCACTGTTCACTCAAATATTATTAAAAAATTGTTAAAGGTTTTCCAAGTATATTGCGTAGTTGTGCTTGGAGTCGATTGTTTTAATAGTGATAATAACACAATGAAACATGCCAAATTGTGCCGGCATAATTTTCGGTCATGCTGTCATTCAAAGAAATTATGAACACATGCAAAAACAAGAGCGAACCAATGAAATATTAACAACGGATTATGTTGTATCAATGTATTGTTTTTCTGTGAGCTTTTTGTTTTTCTATGCATTTGTTATATATTATATTTTTTATTTTTTTTTGGCAAATAATTTTGTCAGATAACCAAGTTTAGTGTTTTATTCTTCCCTCATATTTAAACTATTTTCCTCATATTTGGATGGTTTACTTGAATTTGTAGGGTCATAATTTCACTTGAGAGTGAAAAAGCCCCCAAAATGACACCCTTTAACTTTCAGTTGTGTAGATTTGGAGCTGAATGTGAATCTGAACCTCTTTGGTGTCTTTCTCCTCTTCTCCTTCCTCTAAAGTGAGCGCCGCCAGCTGTTTGGATCTCTGCTCCATTAGGTTGACGTATCTGATGGGGTTGGACAGCGCTTCAATGACATCTGTTCAGCACAGAAACACGCCGTCAGTCACAGCAAACTCACAAATCTGCCTTCATCATGCAGCTGCTTTAGATACTATGGGCTGAAGTCATTTTAGTTAGTTAACAACTACAATGTTTTCACAACATTTCAAAACCTTTGAAAAAATATCCAAAATAATAGCCATAGAAACTAGATTTGATATATGACATTATAACATTATGCAGTGACATTCTGCTCATATATCTGAAGTTTCATTATAGCTAGAAATCCTAAATTAAGAGACATTTTTGAAGAAAAGAAAATCCATGGCTTTTTATGGGTCATTTCATCTTTTAAAAAGGCCAAAAATCATCTTAGTTTCAACATTTACTTAATAAAGAAATAAAAAAAGTCTCTGATAATTAGTTATTAATATAAAATAAAAGTTGTGACATACACTATATTGCCAAAAGTTTTGGGATGCCTGCCTTTACATGCACATGAACTTTAATGACATCCCATTCTTAATCCGTAGGGTTTAATATGGAGTTGTCCCACCCTTTGCAGATATAACAGCTTCAACTCTTCTGGGAAGGCTTTCCACAAGGTTTAGGAGTGTGTTTATGGGAATTTTTGACCATTCTTCTAGAAGCACATTTGTGAGGTCAGGCACTGATGTTGGACGAAAAGACCTGGCTCGCAGTCTCCGCTCTAATTCATCCCAAAGGTGTTCTATCGGGTTGAGGTCAGGCCTCTGTGCAGGCCAGTCAAGTTCCTCCACACCAAACTCGCTCATCCATGTCTTTATGGACCGACGCTTTGTGCACTGGTGCGCAGTCATGTTGGAACAGGAAGGGGCCATCCCCAAACTGTTCCCACAAAGTTGGGAGCATGAAATTGTCCAAAATGTCTTGGTATGCTGAAGCATTAAGAGTTCCTTTCACTGGAACTAAAGGGCCAAGCCCAACCCCTGAAAAACAACCCCACACCATAATCCCCCCTCCACCAAACTTTACACTTGGCACAATGCAGTCAGGCAAGTACCGTTCTCCTGGCAACCACCAAACCCAGACTCGTCCATGGGATTGCCAGACAGAGAAGCGTGATTGGTCACTCCAGAGAACACGTCTCCACTGCTCTAGAGTCCAGTGGTGGCGTGCTTTACCCCACTGCATCCCACGCTTTGCATTGCTCTTGGTGATGTAAGGCTTGGATGAGCTGCTTAGACATGAAAACCTATTCCATTAAGCTCTCTACACACTGTTCTTGAGCTCATCTGAAGGCCACATGAAGTTTGGAGGTCTGTCGCTATTGACTCTGCAGAAAGTTGGCGTCTTCTGTGCACTGTGACCCTCAGCATGCGCTGACCCCGCTCTGTGATTTTACGTGGCCTACCACTTTGTGGCTGAGTTGCTGTTGTTCCCAATTGCTTCCACTTTGTTATAATCCCACTAACAGTTGACCGTGGAATATTTAGTAGTGAGGAAATTTCACGAATGGACTTATTGCACAGGTGGCAACCTATCACGGTACCACGCTTGAGTTCACTGAGCTCCTGAGAGCGACCCATTCCTTCACAAATGTTTGTAGAAGCGTCTGCATGCCTAGTGCTTGATTTACACACCTGTGGCCATGGAAGTGATTGAACACCTGAATTCAGTGATTTGGAGGGGTGTCCCAATACTTTTGGCCATATAGTGTAAATGTATATTTGCATATTTAAGAAGAGATGCCACATTTTAGCTTTAAATAGGCGAGGTCACTGTTTTTGTGTGGCTGTAAAAAGGCAATTTTCCCTTTAATTGAACAAAGGAAAAAATCTTGTCTCTTAAGATCATCCCATCATTATTTGCATCTGACAGGAAAACAGACGAGTCGAAACAAACGTGTGAAACGCTGCTGAGAAGGTCAGTGTAGCTGTTCCTCTGTGGTAACACTTTTTAACTAAAGCACAACACCGACAGGAGCATTCTGGGTAGTGGAGATGTGAATCTGTCCCATAATCCCCCATCTCATAGTTTCGTATGCAAATGAGGACCACGAGCGTTTGTAAAAACCACCGCTGAGATGAAGCTCCTCACAAAAAGCACAGTGAAGGTATCAGACGGCAATACCACTGTACTCTGATATGTACCATGGTACTGGTAAGTCATAATTCACACCAAATATATATGTCACATGTTGTATACAAATGCAAAGAAGCTTGATGGTCCATTTTCTTTATGCAAAGTATAATTTTTTGATCCAGCTTGTGTGATTCACTCATATTTACCATGTTATTCATATGGACTCCACAGTAGTACTATGGTACTTTTAGCAGATCCTAAAACAGTTTCAGATGGGTGATTATAGTAATAATTTCTTACCAGCGAATGTATCCGGTACATAGTCTTTCACCTCGATATACACGAATATAGCAGGAAGAGTTAGAGCTTGATTCTTTTCATTTCTCAAACCGATGTAACGATAACCTGTGAAAATATGAGAAAATTATGGTTTAATACAATGAACCCATCTGCATTTCCATGTTGCATCCTTAAAAGTATCTAAATTAATTAATTACTAACAATATATTAAAATAGTTTAACTCCAATCAAATTCGAAATTCAAATACATGATTTTTTTTTGCACCCTCAGATTCCAGATTTTTAAATAGTTGTATCTCAAACAAATATTGTCCTATCCTAACAAACAATACATCAATGGTGTATGATGTATAAATGTCAATTTAAAAAAATTGACCCTTATGACTGGTTTTGTGTTCCATGGTCACAAATGAGAGCACATCTCAAACTGGAATTAGTCTATAAGTAAAGCGGTTCATTTAAAGTGTGTTATGCTTTTTCAAACATTGCCTTTCATGCAGTGTGTAATAGAGCTGTTTGTGAATGTTAAAGCTCTGCAAAGTTTCAAAGATCAGACGTTTTTGATTAGCCGGGTTTCCATTACAGATTTGCACAAAACTGTTGCAATATTTTCTAAATGTCGATAAAAAAAAAATTGTAAAATGACGGCGTTTCCATTAACCGATGTTATGCGACTAAAATGTCATTTTTTTCTCACGCTATAAGTCATTCCAATCATCATAGCGACGGATGTTGGTAGGTTAGCGTATATCGCAGCCACCGCACTAGCCATTATTTTTAATCCAAGGAGACGTAGGCGTGTTATCCAAGCATTAATTGCAAGTAAAGTCCCTTATACTTGTGAGCGGCACGTATGAGGCGCTTCTGGGTGTTTCTCCCTCATATCTGCTTCAAGGTCTTGATGAATTGTGGCATTTCTTTGTTGTTTAGAATCCAGTATTTGCTCAAAATTTAGCTTTTCTTAGGGTAGTATCTCTAATATTAAGGCCTAATGTCCAATTTAACGCATCCTCTGTGTCAGCGGAGAAACCATGACACAAAATGGGCAGATGGCACAATATGGCATTGTGTGCACATTTGTATTAGTCCTCGCACGTTCGCTTGGGGCGGTACTTCCGCCAACGTCTCGCGTGACTTTTCCGACGTGATTGTGCAATCCATGGCACGTCGCAGAGCAGCACAAGATGAGCAATTTAGGTTAAAAAGTATATTCATTTTTCTTTCTTTTTTTTTTTAATGACCAATCGTTTTGCTAGATAAGACTCTATTCCTCGTCTGGGATCGTGCAGAGCCTCTGAAGCCCTTCCTTTGAAACTGCATTGATTTGGACCTTCAACATTTTGGTTGCCATGGAAGTCTGTGACGGGGAGAAAAATCCTGGAATGTTTTCCTGTGGGGCTCACTGTGCATTGTCCTATATGCTAAGTTTAATGGTTTCTCGTGCACACTCCAAAGTGTATATATACAGGGTGCGCACTACGGGGGAGCTAGGGGGAGCTCGGCTCCCCTTAATAAGACATGGGCTGCCCTGAAAATGTGATTTGTGAAATTTTGGGGGGTCTCAAAAAATATTGACAATGTGTTATTTTGACGTGCAATATCAGTTTTGTGTAATGTGATCATTGTGGATTATTTATGAGTAAAGTTGCAAAAATATTCATTCATGCATGACGGTGATTTAAACCTAATTCACTTCAAAAAAGATAACTATACATGCTATTATTGTCATGAGCATTAAGGTGTGGTGGCGCTGCGGTGCAAATTCCACTCATGTTTAGTACATGTTAACGCAAAGATATAAAAATAAAATATAATTTTTTAATATATAAAATATTATTTTTATATATATAAAATATAATTTATATATATATAAAATATAATTTATATATATATATATATATATATATAAATGTTTATATATAAAAATATAAATGAATCCTCAAAATCCTATATACTGCTTGCATAAAGCAAGTAGTGCATACACTTGTAGCTGTTATGTATCTTTGTAAGTCTCTTTGCAAGCGCACAATGGATATTATGAGACAATTGTTGTTTGACCTTAGATGCATGTAAAACTAGTATAGGAGACCTCCAAAACAAAATTAGGACCATTAAAACAGAATAATAGGGGCACTTTAATAAACATGACAGAGAGTCTCACCTGGACGAATGGCTGAGACGGGAATGATCCGATGACCGATGAACTTCCCGCCCTCCTCAAACACGGCTATCCTCAGGGAAGCGAGGGTGGGCAACACAACCTGACCAACAAACAACAGTTATTTATTTCCTGCACTCCAGCCATCTGATGATAACAACAGGACTCCAAAAACATCCCATACTTTTTTGAAGACGATGGGCTCCTCGTCCCACACAGGGTTGATGGCGTTGCTTTGGGATGTTTTTGTCTTGAAAGCTTTTCGTCTCGTGTCAACTGGAAGTCCAAACATGTCAATCTCCACATAAACGCCCACCTTCTTGTCAGTCAGAAACTGTCCTGATATGATCTAGTGGAAGAGACATGGAGATTTTTCTTGCACAAAAACAACTTTGGCCATCAAAACACATCATATATATTAACACTAAATATCAAATAAAATGGAAATTAGTGCTTTACCCCTTACCCCACACCCACCATTTTGGCAAGTGGGGCATAAATGACACACCCAAAATAAAAAAGTTGCTGCTTATAAGTCATTCTGAATAGACACATAACCAACACATATTTAGAAAGCCAACACTTGAGAGTTTACAGTTCAAGACTCAGAATTAGACTGTTATTAATAAGGAGATATTTAAGCTCAAACAAAAATACAAATATTAAGAATATATTTGTAAATGTATAAAATATGATTTCTCTGTGTTGTAGAAACACAATGAAGCTGAAGCCACAAGTCTGCTCATGCTTCATTTCAAATCTGAGGATTGTATCTCTAAAACTATGAATTTTATTAAACATTTTCTAAGACCATGTCATGTGAGTTTTTAGAGAAGGCTGATAAGATGCTAATGAAATATTTGATTGCTCTGTAAACATCCATTTGCAGTCTATTGTCTAATGTCTGGCGAGGTGAACTGCTCCATTCACGTTTCTATTGTTCTCACTCGACGAACCTTTCACATCTCTGCCGGTGTGAGACTTAATCTTCATTATTCTTTTATTGTTTTGTTTGTATTCAGCCATTATTAGCTCAGAACGAGGATGTGTACAGGACAGCGTCATCCAGAAGGGCAGGAATTATGCCACGTAATATGATTGACAGCTCTAGAGCGAATGAATGAGTCATATATGACGCAAATCAGGAACAGGAGAGACAGAGCGCACTCTGAACGCTCTTTCAGCTCTTCAGATCGCATAATTCAGTGGGAATTGAAAATAAATGATATTCTGTATGATGAAATGTTTTGAAAATGTGAGAATCTTTCTTAAGACACACAGTGTGTCCAGATCAAGTAAGAGTGTGATGTTTTAACATGCAGTGAATGTTGAATGTAACAACAATAATCTAGGGCCGTCTGCGATCTTTGTATGTAAAGCGGTTAAGGTTTTGGCAACAGTCTGATGTTCCAGCTAAAAGCCATACGTCTAGTAAGTCTGACCTTCACTGATAAGGTATTGGCTACGATCCCATCCACTGTGCTTTCTGTGAAGGGGTCAAAGTGCTTGTCCGGTCGCCTCATGAACTCTGGTTTGAGTCTGTAGCCACTCTTCCCGTTGTACTCGTACATGCCGAGGTTCAGCTGCATGGACAGATCTGAGAGAGCACAGTCAAAAACAAACAGATATGAAGTGAAATTACAGTTAATAACAATACGTTTTATTTATATAGCCTTTCCCAAGCTCAAGGTCACTGTACAAGAAAATATCACATACACAGCATCAATATAGAACATAGATTGTGAGTGAGAGAGAAAAAAACAGCAGAACACTAAACAGAGGAGGGTTGGAAATACTGTAAGAAAAGATATGTTTTTAGTTGAGATTTGAATGAGGATATAGTAGCAGTGTCACGCAGAAATGAGTTTCGGAGCCACAGCACTGAATGATCTACCACCCATAGTTGAAAGAAGGAAACGAGGTACAGTAAGCAGTTTTAAGTCAGATGACCAGAGGGAACGCGGTGGAGAATAAATAAGAAGTTCAGATAAATAATGGGGAGCAAGTCCATGAAGACATTTAAAAGTTAACAATAGAATTTTATACTGAATCAGGTAGCCAATGTAGATTATAGAGCAAAGGGGTGATGTGATCAGATTTCTTGACTTGATTGATGATTGATTTTGTACATACAGTCAAATGTTACACCCAGATTTTTAACAGTGTGAGATGGAATTAATGTGCCCCATCAATAGGTAGACTCAATTCAGACTTTTTCAAAAGGGATGGTGGACCAAAACAGTAACCTCAGTTCACTTCAAAATGAAAATTTCCTGATATTTTACTCACCCCCATCTTATCCAAGATGTTCATGTATTTCTTTCTTCAGTCGAAAAGTAATTACGTTTTTTGAGGAAAACATTCCAGGATTTTTCTCCCCGTCACAGACTTCCATGGCAACCAAAATGTTGAAGGTCCAAATCAATGCATTTTCAAAGGAAGGGCTTCAGAGGCTCTGCACGATCCCAGACGAGGAATAGAGTCTTATCTAGCAAAACGATTGGTCATTTAAAAAAAAAAAAAAAAAAAATGAATATACTTTTTAACCTAAATTGCTCATCTTGCGCTGCTCTGCTACGTGCCACGTATTGCACAATCACGTCGGAAAGGTCACGCGAGACATCGGCGGAGGTACCGCCCCAAGCGAATGTGCGAGGACTAATACAAACGCCCTTTACCAAAAAACACTCCATCTTTAACTTCAAAATCGTCCGACATCGTTGTTTTACCTTTTTTTTTTGCTAAAGGGCGTTTGTATTAGTCTTCGCATGTGTGCTTTGTAAACATGGGGGCGGTACTTATGCCTACGTCTGGCGTGACCTTTCCGACGTGATTGTGCAATCATTGGCACATAGCAGAGCAGCGCAAGATGAGCAATTTAGGTTAAACGTTTTGTTTTTTTAAATGTCTGATCGTTTTGCTAGATAAGACTCTATTCCTCGTCTGGGATCGTGCAGAGCCTCTGAAGCCCTTCCTTTGAAACTGCATTGATTTGGAACTTCAACATTTTGGTTGCCATGGAAGTCTGTGACGGGTAGAAAAATCCTGGAATGGTTTCCTCAAAAAACTTAATTTCTTTTCGAATGAAGAAAGAAAGACATGAATATCTTGGATGAGATGGGGGTGAGTAAAATATCAGGACATTTTAATTTTGAAGTGAACTAATCCTTTAAGGAAGTTTCTATGTAACCCAAGGCCGTAACCATGTCTTGAACATTGGGGGGGACCAATTTTTTTTTTTTTTTAAAGCATAAAAAAACAGAACAGTGAATGAAATTCTGGGTCTAATTCTAGTTGGGAAATAATCCTTTTTGGACTATTTGCAAACAATATTTGCGTCAAATATATTATTAGTCCCGAGATTCTTTGCATTAGTGAATAAATACATAGATCGGCTGTTGACATCTGTATTCCCTAGTAGTCTGGCGGTAGAATTTTTGTAAACCGTGCCAAAGTTTCCGGGTTCTAATCCAACCTCATATAGTTTTTTTTTTCTTCTTCATTAAAATCAAACATGTTCATCAATGATTGTATATTAAGCGCAGGGACACGTTTGTGTGCATTTTGTTTTGTGAATAGTCTCTCTGCGGTAACGGCATTAAGCGATAGATTGACGCGCTCGTCTGTGTGTGAAGACAAAAGCGAACGTAAACCCCGCCTACTTTGATCTCAATAATTTTGACATTGACGAGCGCTGTTAGACCGCAAACCAGACTAAAAATGTAACTTTTAAAAAATGTTGTCATCCTAACATTCAGAGCTCTGCATAATGACAAAAATGTCAAATATTGGGGGGGACAATTTGGCCATTTCTAATTATTTTCTCAATGTCTATGGTGATTACGGCCCTGATGTAACCAGATTTTAATGTCAGCAATAAAGGTATTCAATGAGTCCATGGGGAGAGCAGAGACCGAGCGGGCTGATATGTAAATTTGCAAGTCATCAGCATAACAATGATAGCTGAGACCATGACTACGGATAATGTGACCTAGAGGTAACAGATAAATATTGAACAGAAGTGGTCCAAGAACAGAGCCTTGAGGAACACCCTGAGAGAGAGAACACGGAGAAGATATGAAGTTATGAATAGTAATACAAAATTGTCTATCAGTGAGATATGATATGAACCAAGATAAAGCACTACCCGTGATGCCGATAGCTGATAGCCAAGAGGTAAGTATATGAGATGAGAAAGGCAGCTGTTAAGTCAAGCATGACGAGAACCATAAGACAACCAGAATCAGCAGACATTAGCAGGTCATTAGTCATCTTTACCAGCGCTGTTTCAGTGCTGTGGCCTGACTGAACGCCAGACTGAAAGGGATCAGGAAGATTGTTAGCAGAGAGATGAGCTTGTAGCTGAGAGCAGTTTTGCGACGAAAGGGAGATTAGATATAGGTCTGAAATTATTCATAACTGAAGAACCCAGCCCAGGTTTCTTTAAAATAGGAGTGACCGCAGCTGTTTTAATGATAGCAGGACAGACCCAGAAGAAAAAGAACAGTTGATCAGATGAGCAATAGGAGATGAGATTACAGATAGGCAGTTTTTAGGAAGTGAGGCAGGCGCTGGATCCAACAGTTGACATTTCATATCACAGTGAAGTCATGTTTTAATAAGTGTTCATCTGCTCACCGATCGTCTGGAAGTTGAGCGCGACCAGCTGACAGCCGGCGTTCCAGAACACCTGCGGCATGTAGTTGGAGGAATCGACCCGGGTTCCTTTAGGATAGATTCGGCTGAGCTGGAATTTGTTGTATCTACATGTACACAGTTAAGGGACTGACGTGATGAACGCCACCGATAAATCAAGAAATCATTCATCACCAGTACATACAGCCCTCAAACAGAACACGTCTGTGTAAAATAATAAAACATATTCAAGAAATTATATTTGTCATAAAGACTTTTTTGGCTTTTTTGCGGTGACGTTTTTTATATTGGCATGAGAAATAAGCACATCTGGGTGTTCATATACGTATTTAGTTTGGGATGTATTATATAAAATATATATTTTTAAAGAAATTAACACTAATTCAGCAAGTAAAACAACAACTAAAAACTAGAAATTAGAAACATTGCCTGTGCAACTAATTGAAATAAGTTTAAGTACTAAAAATACTCAAAACCCCCCGCCAAAAAAACTATTTTCTAAAATGAATAAGAATACATTAAAGCTACAGTATATAGAAATGTTTTAAAAGAAAATTTTTTTTCAGAAATGTAAACTTTTTCAACAAACTGAAATAAGTTTAGGTTGAAGTCTTAAAATGACTCAAACTGAAAAAATCATTAAATTGATCATTCAAAATTTACATTAAATTGATCAAAGGTGACAGTAAAGATTTTTACATAGTATGGCTTTCTAAATAAAAAAAAAAAAAAAAAAAAAAATGAAAATGAAATAATAATAATAATAAATATATACAAATATATATATATATATATATATATATATATATATATATATATATATATATATATATATATATATATAAAATTCTGAAGGATAAAAAATAACAATTAAATAAAAATAAAAATTATTAAAATAACATGATATATATAAATGAAAAAATAATAAAATAAATATGAAATATATATATATTAAATAATTAAAATAAAAACATGATTTATATATATATATATATATATATATATATATATATATATATTTAATTATTAAATAAAATAAAATTAATTATTAATCTTAATTATTAAATAAAATTACATTTTAATTATTACATTTTAAATTATTAAATTAAATAATAAAAAATTTTTTTTTATATATATATATATATATATATATATAAATCATGTTTTTATTTTAATTATTTAATTTAATTATTGTTTTAATAAACTAAAGCCAGTTAAACCAATACTGCCATTAAGTATAAATACTTTGCCGTTGACATAACATATCATTGTTTTTTCACACTATAGTAATGAAAATTTAGGGTCAAAATGTACTTAATTGTAATTAAAAGGCCCTAAAAATAGGCTTTGTTTTGTTTAATCCAAATGTAAATTTCTTATTTATTGATTTCATTTGTATTTGTGGTGAAATGTGACCCAGACATGTATTGGCAAGTTTTGTGAGACGCACCTAATAAATTGAAAAAAAAAAAAGAAAGTATTTTATAAAAGTCCATCATAGCTCTCAAATCTAATTCACTCTTCCACACGTTCAAACCTGCCGAGTCACGATCAGTTATGAGAACGATCTTACACTGTCAAGTGTGAATACGAGCATTTTCAGTCCGTTCTTCACTCAAACCTATAAAAACGGCTTCAGAAGACTTGAAATACAGTGCATGAGGACTAGTGTTCTGATGTTCCTGACAGATCTGATTATTTGGGTCATAAGTTATGGCATAAATAATAGATGCACTTGTCCTGGTTTCCTGTCATGTGTCTGATCGGATATGTGGTTTGTGTGTGACGTCGCTATAGAAACAACATAAAACTCATCCTGGAGTTCTGGGTAAAGGATGCTCTACAAACTCCACGGGTGTCTTCGTGAGCTGCTCCAGGGCTTTGGTCTCCACAAACGATGACATCTGATAACTGCGCTTGGTTTCTGAAAGCGGACACATCGAGTTTGAGCCAGATCTTCACAGCAGCGCACACGTTACCGGATGCAGTCATACTGGACTTACTCTTGGAAACCTCGAAGGAGTGGAACTTTGTCGGCTGGATGTAATTGACCAGCGTGGACATTTCTTCAGTGGCGAAGGCTTCAGATCCTGCTGTACCCTGAAAACACACAACACCAGACCATCAGATGAAGGTTAAGCTCCTCATTTGACAATCCGCTGAGAAAAATAGTCATTTTTTAAAGAGTTTCAAGCCCTATTTTGTACTATATTGGTGGCAAAGTACCAGGAACTGATAAACATTTCATTTACACAGAAATCAGCTTCTGTTCATTACCTCAAAATGACCAATTACGACAGATTTATCCTAGTGTTAATGTTAACTAGAACTAAAACTAGCATTTTCTGTCATTTAAATAAAGCTAAAATAAAATATAATTATAAGAGGAAAAACTTACATTAGAAATGAACTAGAAATGAGAAAAAATACACGTTGAAAAAAAATGGAATACTAACTGAAATATAAATAACGTTTAATTAAAATAAATTAATTTAAATAAAAATAAAGCCATACAGAAATAAAACTAAAGCTGAAATGAAAATAAATTAAAGCTATATAGAAATGACAAAAGCACAAAAAAATGACTAAAACTTCCACTAAAAACTAAAACTGGAATAAAAATAAAGCCATGCAGAAATATATGAAAAAACAACACAAAAATAGAATATAAAAAATAGAATTTATAAACATTGTCTTTGGCAACTAATTGAAATAAGTTTAAGTACTAAAATTACAACAAAATATTTTAAAATAAACTAACTAAAAAATGTTGCCTTTGCAACAAACTGAAATAAATAAAAAATATATATAAATAAATAAAAACTAGAAATTAGAAACATTGCTATGGCAACTAATTGAAATAAGTTTAAGTACTAAAATGACAAAAAAATACATTAAAACTATATAGAAATATTTTAGAAACAAACAAACAAAAAGTAGAAATTAAAAAATGTTGCCTTTGCAACAAACTGAAATAAATAAATACATAGAAATTAGAAGCATTGCCATGGTAACTGACTGAAATAAGTTTAAGTAATACAGTTACTAAAATGCAAACAAAAATGTTTTAATAAATACTTTGAAGCTATATAGAAATATTTTAAAAATAAAATGACAAAAGCACATAACAAAATTACTAAAACTTCCACTAAATACTAAAACTGGCCATGCAGAAATATATGAAAAAACAACACAAAAATAGAATATTACAAATAGAAATTAGAAACATTGCCTTGGCAACTAACTGAAATAGGCTAAACTTAAGTACTACAATAAAAAAAAATCTAAAATTAATAAAAATACATTAAAGCTACATAGAAATATTTAAAAAGAAACCAACAAAAAGTAGAAATTAGAAATGTTGCCTTTGCAACAAGCTGAAATAAAAAAATAAATATAAATAATTAAAAACTAAAAATTAGAAACATTGCCATGGCAACTAATTGAAATAAGTCTAAGTACTAAATTGACTAAAATACAAAAAATATATAAAAAGATATCAACAAAAAAATAGAAATGATGCCTTTACATAAACTGAAATAAATAAATACAAATTGGAAGCATTGTCAAGGTAACTAACTGAAATAAGTTAAAGTAATAAAATTACTAAAATATTTTTAAAAATAAAATTAATAAAAATACTTTGAAGCTATACAGAAATATTTGTTTAAAAAAACAACAACAAAAATTTGAAATGTTGCCTTTGCAACAAAATTAGAAGCATCGCCATGGTAACTGACTGAAATAAGTTCAAGTAATAAAATTACTGAAATAAAATAAATGTTTTAATAAAATTAATACAAATACTTTGAAGCTTTATAGAAATATTAAAAAATAAATAAATATTGCATTTGCAACTAACTGAAATCCTTTTACGTTGAAATCCTAAAATTGTTCAAACTAAAACTGAAATAAAAATAAATTAAAGCTATAAGGAAATATTTGTTCAAAAAATGTCAAGCATATAACAAAATTACTAAAACCTCAACTAAGATGAAAACTGAGAATAAAAAAAGCAATTATAGCATTAACAAATACTATCATTATATTGATAACACACAAACTCTTGCTGACCTCGTCCATGGACTTCTTACAGTCGTCATCGTCATCATCTTCATCCTCGTCATCCTCAGCCTCCACCTCTGCAGGCGCTGAACGACAAAAATACAATTATACTTCAATCAAATCCTTCTTAATATCCCAAACACATGCGCAGCTGAAGAAGACGCAGACGCCGGAGCTCAACATGAGCTGAGCCGGTGTGAGATAAGACAGGAAGTCCCGTTAATCCCATGAGGAGAGCAGATGTGTGCTAAGACTTAATCAATGAGTGTGAGCTTCACGACCTGCGGTTTAAAGGGATCATTCATGCTCCTTTACTCACATTCATCTTATTGTGTCTCCGGAAAACACCATGTGTTCAAATGAAAGACATTCCTACATTTTTGGGTGATCTAAACAACGCTGGACAAATGTTTGGTTTATACAGGCTCATTTATTTGATCAAAATTACAGTAAAAATTGTGAAATATTATTACACTTAAATCAGCTGTTTTCTGTGTGTATATATAGTAAAGTGTAATTTATTCCTGTGATCAAAGCTGAATTTATCATCATTACTCCAGTCTTCAGTGTCACATGATCCTTCAGAAATCATTCTGATATGAGGATTTGATGCTCAAGAAACATTTATGATTATCATCAATGTTAAAAACAGTTGTGATGCTTAATATTTGTGTGGAAACTGTGACACAACCATTCAAAATGTTAAAATATATATATATTTTGATTCATATAAAAAACAGAAATGACCATGTTTATTCAGCAAGTATGCATTACATTTATTAAATTTATTACATTTATAATGTTACAAAGCATATATTGTAAAAGTTTATATTATAGAGAAATATTATATATATAATACAAATTATATAAAAAATTACTATTTTTTGTTTTTATATAATAAATTTACAATTTAGAAATGTATACACATTTAATATAAATAATATAAAACAATATAATATAGTAATATATAATACATAATATAAAATTATACGTTATTAACCATTTACTTTTATTAAATTGAATTTACATTTTTATATTGTATTTTTGCCATTTAGAAATGTACTGAACTTTATTTATTTATAAATAATATAAATATAATAATATTTAAAATACTATATAATAATAATAATAATAATAATAATACGCAGTTATAGTTTATTAACAGTTTACAAATTGAATTGTTTTTTATATTGTATATTTACAATAAAGCAATGTATACAAATGTATTATAAATAATAAAATTATAGTATATAATAATATAAAATTATATCTTATTAATTTACAAATGTAGTATATAATATACTATAACATAATATAATATAAATTTTTATTAATAAATATGCACATTTTAAAACCTTTATTAATAATTGAGCACCAAAAATAATCATCTTGAGCAGCAAATCCTCATATCAGAATGGTGTGTGAAGGATCATGTGACACTGAAGACTGGAGTAATGATGATAAATTCCTCTTTGATCACAGGAATACATTACACTTTACTATATATACACATAGAAAACAGTTATTTTGAATTCTAAAATATTTCACAATATTACTGCTTTTACTGTATTTTTGATCAAATAAATGCAGCCGTGGTGAGCAGAAGAGACTTCTAGTTCTATCTTTTGACCGGTAGTGTATTCCTCTACAAACGAGCCTGTATTTGGTTGTGAAACCCTGACGTGTCTCTGGATAACGGCGCATGAATCAGCTGAAGTCAGCGTGATCTCAGACATGAGTTCAGGGCTCTGTGGAGCTGCAGGTGGAGGTCTGGAGGAACCCACGCCCTGCTGAGGAACCAGCTGTTCAACATCTGCTTTCCAACCTTTACAAACCTCTGGCATCCATCACAGGCTCCCGACGCCTCCGTCAGACATAAACGCGCACGTCTCCGACCTGCAGAGGGTCTGTCGGCACACCGGCGTTCTGAAATGTCAGCCGCTCGACTCTCCGCATGCAGCCGAACACAGAGACGGCTCACGGCGGCGCTAATCAAGCTGGGACGAGCTCATGACGTTTATGTGCTTTCTTTCTTTCCACTAAAGATAGAAGCGAGCCTTGAAAGGTGACAAATCAGGGGTTTCATTTCACTTCAGAGAGGTTTCAAACAGACCAGGGACCACACGTCACATGGCATATACTTGGAGAAGTTATCATTGTGTCTGTAATTTTACTTCCAAGACATTTATGTTCAACACCTGCCAAAGCATTATCAAACAGTGAATATACCAAATGAACAAGCTCAGAACTGTATTATATACGGATTATATTACATTTTTACAATTAAAAAATTTATAAAAAATTATATAAATAGAAAATAATAATAAAATAATATAATAATATTTAAAATACTATATAATGATTAAAAAACTATAGTTCATTAACAATTTATAAATTTAAATTGTATTTTTATATTGTATATTTACAATTTAGCAATGTATACAAATTTTATATAAATAATAAAAAATAATAGTATGGTATATATAATAATATAAAATTATATATTATCAATTTACAAATGTAATGTAATACATACAATAAAAATGTAATAAATAAAATAATATAATAAAATTAATAAAATATAATTTTATAATTAGTACATTGTTAATATTATATATATATATATATATATATAAAATTTATAATAAAATAAAATTATATTAACAATTTTAATTTATATATATATATATATATATACAGATTAATATATATATATATATATATATATATACACATACATACACACACACACACACACACATATATATATATAATTATATTAACAATTTACTAATTATAAAATTATATTTTATTAATTTATAAATGTAATATAAATAACAAAAAATAATATAAATAATAATATAATATTATAGTGTTATTAAATAACATACATAAACATAAAATTAAAATAATACATTTTTAATATAATTTTATTTTATATATAATAAAATTATATAAAAAAATTACTATTGTAATTTTATGTTTTTTATGATATATTTACAATATATATATAATATAAAGCAATATAAATTATAATATAGTAATTTTATAGCATATAAAATAAATAATATAAAATTATACGTTATTAACTATTTACTTATTAAATTGAATTACTTTTTTTATATTGTATTTTTGCCATTAAGAAATTTTTTGAAATTGAATTTAATATAAATAATATAAAATAATATAAATAATCATAATATTATAGTATATATAATAATATAAAATTATATTTTGATTTTCATTTACACATTTAATTTGAATATTTTCAATTATTGGCTGACTGTTTGAAAGTCCCGCCCATTTGAGATCTCATCCAATCATCTAAACCGGTTATGGGTGAAGGATGGGTTGCCTATAACAGTAACAGGTTGGTGTAGTTATCACAACCAGTGAAATACACACTAGAGAAGTCTGGTTTCCAGTTCTCATGATGCTCTCAAAGTCTTTTAGTGAAGCACACAGTGTCCATACGGGACGTTTTTACAGCCCATTGTCCAGTCAACATCAACGCTTGCTTCACTGAATATCAATAATACAGGTATTGAGTTTTATGGGCATGCAGATTTCAAGGGAAAGTGGTCCAGAATACGAGCGCTTTAATACCTGCCGGTCCAGCGCTGGGTGACGACGGCTCAAAGACGCTGGACGAGTCGCTGTTGGTGTTGGACACCTGCTCGGACAGCTTCTTCTTCGTGCTCCCGTCGGATGGTTTCGGGTGAGACTTCTTGTTCTTGATGAGGATCTTTCCCATGAGCTCTTGAGGGCTTGGCAGAGGAACTCCCGACTCGAGCTGAAATGCCACAACAGAATCTGTCATGAGAACGGACGCGACTGTAAAAAGAGCCCGAGTGGATGTGGGAGTGATAAACTTACAGGATATTTCTCAAGCGGCTCGGTCAAAAGTGCATCCCCGAATATCGATCTGCAATACTCTGCCATTTTGGCTTGCTGTTTGGGGCTGTGATTCAATGTAAACACAATGAGAGCTGTCAGAAAACACACATCACAACACGTAACAGAATCAGCTCGTTGCATCTCATTCTGGGGAAACTACACATCCTTCTGCGACTGAAATGAAATTCCTACATCATGTCCTTTTTGATTTCATGCAGAAAATAAAGCCGCCACATCTCAAGAGAACAATGATGACTGAAAACAAATTATGCATTTCAGAGCCGGTTATAATCGCTCTGCTCCTTGTTGCCATAGTTGCAGGAGCAGCGGTGCTCCGGGACGGAAGTATCAGACGAGCGCGTGCGTCTTCACTTACGAGTCCACGTGATTCTCAAAGGACAGGATGACAGGGAAAGGAGACGTTTTAAAAGCGCACTCCGCTATGGCTTCGATCACTTCCTGGAAAACAAGAACAGATTGAACTGAATTTACACGTGAAATGTTTAGATGCGTCAAAGTGCAATAGCTATATTTATATTGATTATTTATAAATTTGTATTGCAGTTATTTACAACAGTGAATGCTATTCTATGATTATTATTGTACTTTCTATTTCACTTGTTACTGAATACAATGCACTTTAATTAGGCTTGTGTGTGTGTGTGTGTGTCTGTTTGTCTGTGTGTGTTTGTCTGTGTGTCTGTGGGTGTTTGTCTGTGTGTCTGTGTGTGTCTGTGAGTGTGTGTGTGTGTCTGTCTGTGTGTCTGTGAGTGTGTGTGTGTCTGTGTGTGTCTGTGAGTGTGTGTGTGTGTGTGTGTGTGTGTCTGTCTGTGTGTCTGTGAGTGTGTGTGTGTGTCTGTGTGTCTGTGCGTCTGTCTGTGTCTGTGTCTGTGAGTGTGAGTGTGAGTGTGAGTGTGCGTGTGAGTGTGTGTGTGTGTCTGTGTGTGTGTCTGTGTGTGTTTGTCTGTGTGTCTGTGGGTGTTTGTCTGTGTGTCTGTGTGTGTCTGTGTGTGTCTGTGAGTGTCTGTGTGTGTCTGTCTGTGTGTCTGTGAGTGTGTGTGTGTCTGTGAGTGTGTGTGTGTGTCTGTGTGTGTCTGTCTGTGTGTCTGTGAGTGTGTGTGTGTGTCTGTGTGTCTGTCTGTGTCTGTGTCTGTGTCTGTGAGTGTGAGTGTGAGTGTGTGTGTCTGTGTGTGTGTGTAAAATATAAAATTACATATATAGAAAACTAAATAAATACAAAATTAATAATTATTAAAATTAATTATAAAATGTTATATATGTATATATATGTATATATATATATATATATATGTATATATATATATATATATATATATATATATATAAAATATAAAACTATATACATACACATATATAATATATATATATATATAGAGAGAGAGAGAATGAAGTTAAAAACTAAATAAACAACAAATGAATAATTATTAAAATGAATTATATTAAAATTAATATATAAAATATAGAATAAAATATAAAACACACACACACACACACACACACACACATACATATATATATATATATATATATATATATATATATATATATATATATATATATATATATATATATATATATATATATATATATATAAAATACAGAGTAATATAATACAATTAAAAATGAAATAAATAAATAATAATTATTAAAAATAATTATATTAAAATGTATTATAAAATGAATATATAAAATAATAAATAGAATCAAATAAAATATAAAATTATATATATATATAATAAAATATAGAGTAATATAATAAAATTAAAAACAAAATAATAAATTAATAATTATAATTAATAATTAATGTTATTAGCTTTAATAAAATTAAACAAGCACTTATGGTGCTGTTAATCTGCAGAAACTTTTTGCATTTGACTGTGTATCAGTCAGTGAAAATATGACTCAGTAGACGTTTTCATTTACTGGTTATTTTTTACAGAAACCAAGTTAAGCACTACTTAACTGCAAGCCCTGATGAAAGCTTGAGCTAACTCAAATCTGACCCAGGCTCTCGTGTGTGTGATGGTGGGCTGCGGTCACCTTGAAGGAGATTTCTGAGGTCATGGTGAAGCCGTGTGTGATGACGGGCTCCTCCTCCGCCGTACGGCCCTTCCAGCAGTCCAGCTCCACACAGCGGCAGCCGGACAGCAGCGTCTGCCGATACATCTCCACTGAGGAGTTACCCGCAAGCTGACCCGCTGACGACACACACACACAAACAAACAAACAAACAAAACTTGTTGGTGCACCTATCATTATGAGGACATTCCATAGACATAATGGTTTTTATACTGTACAAACTATCCCCCTACACTAACCCTACCCCTAAACCTACCCATCACACACACACACACACACTACCCCTACCCCTAAACCTACCCATCACAGAAAACATTCTGCATTTTTACATTTTTAATAAAACATTGTTTAGTATGTTTTTAAAGCTATTTTTATTATGAGGACACAGGAAATGTCCTGTCACACACACACACACACACACTCACACACACTCTCACACACCCACACACTCACACACTCACACACTCACACACTCACACACTCACACACTCACACACTCACACACTCACACACTCACACTCACACTCACACACTCACACACTCACACTCACACACTCTCTCACACACACTCACACACTCTCTCACACACACTCACACACTCACACACTCACAGACTCACAGACTCACATTCACACTCACACACTCACACACACACACACACACACTCACAAACCCCTGGGAATAACGCTGACTTGAAGTTTTATTTTTGGGAGAAATGTAATTATATTATATTATATTATATTATATTATATTATATTATATTAATTATGTTATTTTATATTATATTATATTATATTATATTATATTATATTATATTATATTATATTAATTATATTATGTTATATTATATTATATTATATTATATTATATTATATTATATTATATTATAATATATTATATTATATTATATTATATTTATACAAATTTAAAATGTATTATATTGTATTTAAATGAACAAATTCTAACAAGAATAGCATTAAGACTTGCATATTTTAATCAAAATGCAATCAGTCATGTACATTAAATTAATAATATAAATGATTAATGAAATTGAAAGAAAATTCTAAATTAAACTGAAAATTAATAATTACTCATATTTATATATTCATATTTGTGGCCAATTATTTATTATTAAATGTATTATATAACCAGGAATGTTTAGTAAATTCATATAGTTAATATATACATAGTATAAATAGTTTAATTTATAATAATAAAATAAATCCTAAATAAAGTACATTGTAAATCTGCAAAACCATATCATAATTTTTTGCTTAGAAGACTTAGAAGACATTTAGATTTTGAATTGTGATAAATAAAATTTACTTTATTTTACTATATTTACCATATATATTTACAACTTAAATTTGTAATTTTTTAATTTATTTATTTAATTTTATTATATTTATTATATTGTACTGTATATTTACAATTTACACATTTTATAAAAATTTAAATGTATTATATTTTATTTACAATTAACAAATGCTAACAACAATAGCTCTACGGCTTGCATATTTTTAAATTAATTTGTATTATGATACTTTCATGGTGTTTTTGTACTTTTTTGACCTTGACAGAATTCTCCTTATGAACTTTATGGAGAAAAAAATTTTACAAAAAATGAAGACAGAAGTTTCATTTCTGGGCGAGCTGTCCCTTTAAGAGCATGTACTTCAGCAGCTCTGCACAACCTGTTTTAGATCAGTACATTAGCAGTACATTCATTGTAATTGCATTTATAATTTATTTCTTGTTTTTTTAGGCCTATCT
Organism: Rhinogobio ventralis; assembly: GCA_039654625.1. Taxonomy (NCBI): domain Eukaryota; kingdom Metazoa; phylum Chordata; class Actinopteri; order Cypriniformes; family Gobionidae; genus Rhinogobio; species Rhinogobio ventralis. The sequence goes on along the minus strand of CM077202.1, from coordinate 38,352,414 downwards.
GAGCATGCGGTGTGTTCTCAGCTCTCTCTCCTGATAATTGGCTTTTATGTGATGTAATGCACTTTACTATAAGTAGGCTTTAATGTAAATGCTATAATTCATGCAAAACATTGCCAAATGTGGAATTATTATAATAGAGCTTACAAGCCAAGACTGCTTTGAAATGTATGCATTTCAAACGTTATGCTTTTATAAATTGTGTTCGGTATTGTTCCTTGCATCTGTTTGCATATTGCGCATGCATGTGATATGTTTGTGAGGAGTATGGCGGTACCTGTGAGGTAGGTGTTGTGGGAGGAGTTGATGAAGTACTGGGACAGCGGGTAGGTCATGTCTTCACTCTGGTCCAGTTTTTCTGCAGGAATGACGTTGTTTTCTTGACTGATCAGATACCTGGAGAAGCCCTCGACTGAGATCTGTCCTGTTGCACAAATAACACAATACATTAGAAAAAAGAGGTGCATGCAATTTAAATATTTGTGATATGCAATTTAAAATAACTGTTTTCTGTAATTGTAATTTATTCCTATGATGCGAAGCTGAATTTTCAGCATCATTACTTCAGTCTTGTGTCATATGATCCTTCATAAATCATTCTAATATGATGATGTTATGATTCTTTGATGGATAGAATGTTCAAAATAACACATACACTATATTGCCAAAAGTTTTGGGACGCCTGCCTTTACATGCACATGAACTTTAATGACATCCCATTCTTAATCCGTAGGGTTTAATATGGAGTTGGCCCACCCTTTGCAGCTATAACAGCTTCAACTCTTCTGGGAAGGCTTTCCACAAGGTTTAGGAGTGTGTTTATGGGAATTTTTGACCATTCTTCTAGAAGCGCATTTGTGAGGTCAGGCACTGATGTTGGACGAGAAGGCCTGGCTCGCAGTCTCCGCTCTAATTCATCCCAAAGGTGTTCTATCGGGTTGAGGTCAGGACTCTGTGTAGGCCGGTCAAGTTCCTCCACACCAAACTCGTTCATCCATGTCTTTATGGACCGACGCTTTGTGCACTGGTGCGCAGTCATGTTGGAACAGGAAGGGGCCATCCCCAAACTGTTCCCACAAAGTTGGGAGCATGAAATTGTCCAAAATGTCTTGGTATGCTGAAGCATTAAGAGTTCCTTTCACTGGAACTAAGGGGCCAAGCCCAACCCCTGAAAAACAACCCCACACCATAATCCCCCCTCCACCAAACTTTAAACTTGGCACAATGCAGTCAGGCAAGTACCGTTCTCCTGGCAACCGCCAAACCCAGACTCGTCCATGGGATTGCCAGACAGAGAAGCGTGATTGGTCTCTCCAGAGAACACGTCTCCACTGCTCTAGAGTCCAGTGGCGGCGTGCTTTACCCCACTGCATCCCACGCTTTGCATTGCACTTGGTGATGTAAGGCTTGGATGAGCTGCTCGGTCATGGAAACCCATTCCATGAAGCTCTCTACACACTGTTCTTGAGCTCATCTGAAGGCCACACAAAGTTTGGAGGTCTGCAGCTATTGACTCTGCAAAAAGTTGGCGTCTGCTGCACACTGTGACCCTCAGCATGCGCTGACCCCGCTCTGTGATTTTACATGGCCTACCACTTTGTGGCTGAGTTGCTGTTGTTCCCAATTGCTTCCACTTTGTTATACTACCACTAACAGTTGACTGTGGAATATATAGTAGTGAGGAAATTTCAGGAATGGACTTATTGCACAGGTGGCAACCTATCACGGTACCACGCTTGAGTTCACTGAGCTCCTGAGAGCGACCCATTCTTTCACAAATGTTTGTAGAAGCGTCTGCATGCCTAGTGCTTGATTTACACACCTGTGGCCATGGAAGTGATTGAACACCTGAATTCAGTGATTTGGAGGGGTGTCCCAATACTTTTGGCAATATAGTGTATTTGAAATCGAATATTTTGGAACACTTTCTTTCTCTCATTTTAATAAGGAAAAGCTTATGGCACCAAAGTGACAAAATAAAGACTGCATTGTGTTGTATTCCCCTACATCTGCATGCAACAGAGGTTATTTCGCCTCAGAAAATTATCACTCTCTTTCGCACCTAAAGTAACAACTTGTCTCATCGAGTAAATTAGCACTGCAACTGCAAACAGACTTCAAATTAAACTGGAGCCGGAAGATCAGTGTTCCCTAAACAGCACTCGCGGTTGAAGGGAAGACACTGGGGGACGAGTGTCCCCTGAGACTAATTCTCATCAGCAGTTTACATTAATTAAGCTCATTCTTTGCAGAGCTCCAAAGGTAATTAACCGTGGCCCTTTTTACGGCTGGAAGGCAGCGCACAGGCTCAATGAAATGTTTCAGAGTAAAGCGCTCGGGATCGCCACCGTCACTCCAAAGCAAACAGCCTTTGATTTGCACACCGAAATAACACAAACCACCTCGCTGTCTCGAAAGGGGAGTCGAATGGTTTTTAAAGACTACAATTACAGCACACTGCCGAAATTCAGCAATTGTCTTGTCGAGTTAAATGGAGAATGAAAGAACAGGAACGAGATAAGAATGTAGATTGTATCTGTTGTCACAGTCCTGCATCCTAAGGGGGTTTTCTGGTTTTCGGCCACCAAGATGTTCAGACAGGTCTAAATAAAGACTTTAGAGGGTTTTAACACTGGTTTAATCAGGCTGGAAGAACAGGAGCCATTATGTTAAGACTTAAGAACTTTTCATTCTCAAATTTGACCAAAAAGGTAATAACTGACCAGTATTAACCTACTGTATCATGTATGATACGTACATTTCTAGGGCCTCTAAGTGAGCAACATGATCAAAACTTTGCTAAAAACCCCGTTACAGACAACCTACTACAGTCCTTCTGTCGTCTGATTGATAGTTTATACTTTTTTATCAAGTTAAAATTGTACAAACGTCCACCTTCAGCTCATGTGTCTTTTTGCTGTGAAATCTGCACTGATTTTTATCAAGTAAACATAAGAATAACTTTGATATTTTTAGTAATATTTTAAGATGAACACTTACTGGACTGAGACAACTTCGGTTTACAGTACTTGATTAGTCTCAAATATGATCATCAGGCTTTTGAGGAAGGTTTATTTGTTCATCTGTCAATCATCATTGCATTGCATTATATGTTTAAAAACTACAGAGATTTGATCATAAAACTAAGCATTTAAATATTATCTTACTAAGACATATTACTGGCAGATTTAGAGTGACGACTGATATTAATATGCATTGTATGCCAGTATCTGTTATACTGTTATAAAGATCTCATTGATTCACATTACAAGCATCAGAATTTCATTTTACTTTTTTTTTTTTTTAAATTTCATATTTTTGCTCATACTATATGAGCCATAAAAGTCTGTTGTTTCAAATATGATACCCCCCCAAAAAAAACACATGCAAACTTTTTTTTTCTTTTTGTCTAAACCACTAGATTTATCTGACTATTATTCAAGGCTCCAGACTGCGACCAAATGGTTGCATTTTGCGACCTTTTTTCCTACCTGTGCAAATAAATGTTGCTCAACATTGCCCAACCGATCAGAGCTGCCATTTCTGTTACATATAAGAAACATCAAAAGACAAACGAAACAAAAGTAAAACGAAATTGTGCTTCTCGTTTGAGCTGCGCTGCATGGACCGTTTATCGGCTCAAAGCAATAATAGACAGCAGCGCGAGCTCAGAACAGGTTTACTCGCAGGTCGATCTCGATCATGCGACACCGTTACAACACAGCGCTGAGAGATCCAGTGAGAAAAGCGTTTGAATTCACCACAGAATTAATAACATCGCAGAGAGATCTAGTGAGAAGCATTACCAGCGGCAGAGGAGCACTTATTGACATTTCCACTCCCTAATGTCGAGTTCAGACTGCATGATTTTCAAAGTAGTCGGATCACTGCTCTTTTCACACCGCACGACTATCAGGGGTAGCATTCAGTCGCTGCTGTGTTCACACTGCACGATGGGTCGGCAACAGGGGGTTTCACACTGCATGACTTCACAATAGGAAGAGTCACCGACAACTCTCTCCGGTGCGCAAACTACGTTTCACAACCAAACACACGCGAGATGTGACAAGGAAACAACGCGAGATCACGCATGAATCACCGACAGGTCCAGATATTTAGCATGCCAAATATCTCACGGGCGTCTGCAAGTCTCTCTGATCGCGTCTTTGATAATTCACACTGCGTGATTATCACTCACGTGCACGAGCACCGATTTGCCTATGATTTCGGGCATTTGTCTACGATTTCGCAAAACCTATCGGCGAGTCAAAATCGGGGGAGTGTGAACTCTGCATTATGGCGAGTTCACACTGCCCGATTTTAGCCCCGATTCACTCAATTATCAAAGACGCGTTCAGAGAGACTTGGCGACAAGTCGCAGACGCCCGTGAGATATTTGGCATGCTAAATATCTGGACCTGTCTGCGATTCATAATCATGCTGTGTGAAATGTGATCTGACTGAAAATGACATCGGCGATGACTGACAGCCAATGAGAGAGCAAGATACAGGCCAGCGTGAGGATCAGGGAGGAGTTATAGACCAGAATATCAGTATTTTATTAGATATATTTACAATTACATCAAACAGAAACAAAGCACAAACATTTGCTTGACCAGCTGCAACAGCAGCACATTGCAAAATGATTTATATACCTCAAACTCTCCTTGCAGAACACAATCCTTGCTCCCTGCGTCTCCCCAACCATTTCCTCCTCCATAATCTTTTTTCTTTTTCACCTTTCCGCTGCAAATCAGTGCACAGACAATTTGGATCGCAAACTTTCTGCAGTTTATCATTTTTAATAACAATTCCAGTCTCGCGCGAGAACTCCGGTCTGACGCACGCGTGATCTCGCGTTGTTTCCTTGTCACATCTCGCGTGTGTTTGGTTGTGAAACGTACTTTGCGCACCGGAGAGAGTTGTCGGTGACTCTTCCTATTGTGAAGTCATGCAGTGTGAAACCCTCTGTTGCCGATCCATCGTGCAGTGTGAACACAGCAGACACTGAATGCTACCCCTGATAGTCGTGCGGTGTGAAAAGAGCAGTGATCCGACTACATGAAAATCGTGCAGTCTGAACTCGACATTAGTCTCATGAAAAACTAAAACTTTTGGAGCACTCTTTTTATAATCACTAAAGCTGTCGGTCAGATCAGTATGATACTATAGAAGATCAATGGCATATTTAATAAGACTAGAATATTTACATTTGTACACATTACTGTTGTTAATAAAAGTTAATATTATCTGCATCTCAATTCAAGTTCAGTGTTTTACTATCAAATTTCCAATAAACAAACATGTAATATTATTATAACTGCACTTATTAATGCAAAACAATAGTAATTATGTGATTAAATTAAAATCCCCCAGCAAATGTTAGTCTGGAGCACTGTTATTTCATATGTATAGATGATAGTTTATGCAACTAGTCCCAGCAAACCACATTTAATCTGGGTGTGTTTTTTTAAGAAAAGAAACATGATTTTTTTTAACAGCCATTTCAAATATAAAAATAAGCACAATGTGACAGTGTTTATTGACAATCGGACGATGAATGCCGCTCGGACACAATGTAATCCTGCCACCGCAGACCATTCCCGCGTTTACAACCCAATTGTTCCTCCAAATCTACAATCAATACTATGCAAATATCAGCGTCTCGTGTGCCTGGCGTGGGCGTTCGAATGTCCACCGCCTGTCTTTGAGATTGCACTGAGAAAATAGAGTCGGTAATCTGTATGACAGCGGTGTGTCATGCTAGAACCGCAAGCTAAAGAGCCCGATGATCACCCTCATCTATCGCCATCACTGGCCCCTCTGGACTCAATGTACCTAATCAATCACCTGTCACAGGCTAACGGCCTCCCGCATATTATCATCCAGTGACCTGATCTCCAGTTTGCCCGTGGAGCCTTGTGCTCTGAGAGATATAAATAAACTGGCTCGACTGCAGCGTCGGACTGCATCTCGGGAGTTATTGTTGCTATGGTAATGAAAGGTGGAGAACGTTATGGAGGTTTTGTTTTCTTTCCATAGAATAAAAATAAGAAAACTCAAAGGCTCTGTTCCAAAAACAAGTGCACTTCCTTGCTGTCTACATCCTACATAGGCAGCTTCCTTCAAAGGCAACATCCCATCCTTACAAATTGGATAAATACATACTGCACAAAAAAGTTTGGTAATTGTATTAATTATACTTTTCAGTTTAGAATGAATAGGTATTAATTAGTGTATTAATATACTAATTATAAAATATACTTATTAGGGCTGTCAAATTGATTAAACACATCTAACATAAAAGTTTGTGTTTATATAATATGTGTGTGTATGTGTATGTATTTATGTACACACACATATATATACACCGATCAGGCATAACATTATGACTACTGACAGGTGAAGTGAATAACACTAATGATCTCTTCATCACGGCTCCTGTTAGTGGGTGGGATATATTAGGCAGCAAGTGAACATTTTGTCCTCAAAGTTGATGTGTTAGAAGCAGGAAAAATGGGCAAGCGTAAGGATTTGAGCGAGTTTGACAAGGGCCAAATTGTGATGGCTAGACGACTGGGTCAGAGCATCTCCAAAACTGCAGCTCTTGTGGGGTGTTCCCGGTCTGCAGTGGTCAGGATCTATCAAAAGTGCTCCAAGGAAGGAACAGTGGAGAACCGAAGACAGGGTCATGGGCGGCCAAGGCTCATTGATGCACTTACCACCTACCTAAGCATTGTTGCAGACCATGTACACCCTTTCATGGAAACGGTATTCCCTGGTGGCTGTGGCTCTTTCAGCAGGATAATGCTCCTGACACAAAGCAAAAATGTTTCAGGAATGGTTTGAGGAGCACAACAACGAGTTTGAGGTGTTGACTTGGCCTCCAAATTCCCCAGATCTCAATCCAATCGAGCATCTGTGGGATGTGCTGAACAAACAAGTCCAATCCATGGAGGCCCCACCTCGCAACTTACAGGACTTAAAGGATCTGCTGCTAACATCTTGGTGCCAGATACCACAGCACACCTTCAGGGGTCAAGTGGAGTCCATGCCTCGACGGGTCAGGGCTGTTATGGCAGCAAAAGGGGACCAGCACAATATTAGGAAGGTGGCCTGATCGATGTATATAAGTATTATACACACACACACACACACACACACGTTATATAAACACAAACTTTGATGTCAGATGCTTATAATCGATTTGATAGCCCTAATACTTATTTCAGTATATTATTTGTATATGTAAATAACATTCTTATTAATTAGCACAAAATTTTGGGGTAAAATACTAAATTTTTAATTGCATTAAACTATTTATAGCGATTCTTTTGAGTTTAGAATGAATTAGTATATTAGTATTAGTATATTAATTAGTTTATTGATATACTAATTATATACATAATATACTAAAACTAATAATAAACTCATTAATTAGTATATTAAATCAGTGAATTATATAAGCAGTTGCCTTCTGAGGCAATAATTCGACTGAAACATCATTAAAAATGAGAGATTTATACAGCGCAAAAATTTTGGGTAAAGCAATACATTTTTAATTGGATAAAACTATTTATATCTATTCATTTCAGTTTAGAATGAATTAGTTCATTAATTAGTATAATAATATACTAAAATATTTTATTTGTATTAAATATTAATTCATTTATTTTTATGTTTATTCATTTGTTTATGCATTATTTTTATTTATCTGTTTTTTTATTCATTTATTTAATGTATTCTTTCTTTCTTTATACATTTATTTTTATACCTTGTTTTTATTTATCTGTTTTATCTGTTTACTTATTTATTGAACTGTTTTCATTTATTTATAAATTAAATTTGTTTTTATTTACCAGTTTTTGTTTTTATCTATTTATTTAAATGATCTTTTAGTATTTTGTTTTCCCACTATGCGCTACAACGTCTGCATTTCAGCTAATCAGTTAAGGCTAACATCACGATCTAATTAATATTCATGAGCCTGTGTGCTGATTCGCTGACAGCAAACCTCCTGAGGAGGGAAAAGGCATAAACAAGAGATAAACGACTAAGAATATCTGATAAAAATATGCAGGTTTATATTTGGTTGTTGCAACAATGTCTCAGGCCTAATTACTAAACATTTTAATGACAAAAACTCTCAAATGTGACTGATGTTTCTGTCAAGTTTAATGTTTAGGCCTCCCAACGGTATCTGATATGAGCGTATCAGGCATTTAAAACGGATGGGGCTGTTCCTGCGCCCCTGGTTCAATCCTGAGGAGAAGAGACAGAGAACATTGAAAAACACAGTTTTAATGCGGCTGTGTGGAAAAACTAACGAGGGATTAGATTTCATATTAGTATGATGAGAGGAACAGACGGCGTTCTGTTAAAACGGCCTCATCAAACCTCGAGGGAACGCAGGGCCAAAACCTCCCACGTAATTATCAGAGATAATCAATTACATTCCAGCTGTCTATCAGCGATCGATAACTAAACCCCTCCAAACGGAGCTAATTCTCGTCTGCGGTTGCACTGCGCCATATGTCCTTCTCAGATCGCCGGGGATGATGGGATACAAACCGTGATCCTGTCAAGATCCTGGATTAAAACATTTACTGACAGCAAAGTTCACTATCACAGGTCGAAGAACGACTGTTGTGCATCTCAACATCAGTAGCATCAAACTTGACGCGACACGTCTGACAGAGTCATATTTGACTTAAGATTTTCAGGGAATAATGACTAGATTTGGCTCTTTTTCTCACACAAAGCATCATGGGACTTCAGAGGATCTGGAACATAGTGAGCGTCTGTTATGAACGATCAATCTAAATGAAATCAATACTGAGATGTGTGATTTCATTCATTTATTACACACGTTCTGGAGCGGAGCGTGAACTGTGTTCATTTACTGCATTTGTCATGAGAAGCGTTTATACCTGCAGGTCACAAAGGAGAAAATATGAAGACAAAAATATTACTATTGTCATTTTACGGGGGGGGGGGGGGGGGGTTTCTGCTTCGAAACAATATGTATCGTGAAAAGCGCTATACAAATAAATGTGATTTGTAAAATAAAAATATTATTATTATTACTATTTCTGTTTAAAAACTTTTTTTTTTTTTTTCTTTTTTTTTACAGTGAAATAGTATTAGAACAATATTAATATTCCTTATATTCCTTAAATTCCTTATTTTTAAAAATATATATTTTTAAATAATAATAAAAATAAATCATTATTATAATATTTGCTCATGCTGTTTGTAGTCATATTGATATATAATCACAAAATTTAGGTTTTTTTGTTACCAAATTGTGCATCCCAACATACAATTACAGCAAACTCTTTATATTTGTATTTTATAAATAATAATTTTCTTTTTGAAATTTTACAGTTGCTTTGTAAAATAATAATAAAAAATAATTATTACACTGAAATGATAAATTATAACACTAGTAATATTTCCTTATTTAATATAATTGAATTATTTATCATATAATATTATATTTTATACAATTTCCTTATTTTTTTTATTTAATAATACATATTTATTAATACATATTTATAAGTATTTTACAGTGAAATAGTATTAGAACAATATTAATATATTCCTTATTTTGATACTTTATATGTATTAATAATAATAATAAAATAATAAAATATTTTTATTATAATTGTTCTTGCTGTTTTTAGTCATTAATATACACTCACCTAAAGGATTATTAGGAACACCATACTAATACTGTGTTTGACCCCCTTTCGCCTTCAGAACTGCCTTAATTCTACGTGGCATTGATTCAACAAGGTGCTGAAAGCATTCTTTAGAAATGTTGGCCCATATTGATAGGATAGCATCTTGCAGTTGATGGAGATTTGTGGGATGCACATCCAGGGCACGAAGCTCCCGTTCCACCACATCCCAAAGATGCTCTATTGGGTTGAGATCTGGTGACTGTGGGGGCCATTTTAGTACAGTGAACTCATTGTCATGTTCAAGAAACCAATTTGAAATGATTCGAGCTTTGTGACATGGTGCATTATCCTGCTGGAAGTAGCCATCAGAGGATGGGTACATGGTGGTCATAAAGGGATGGACATGGTCAGAAACAATGCTCAGGTAGGCCGTGGCATTTAAACGATGCCCAATTGGCACTAAGGGGCCTAAAGTGTGCCAAGAAAACATCCCCCACACCATTACACCACCACCACCAGCCTGCACAGTGGTAACAAGGCATGATGGATCCATGTTCTCATTCTGTTTACGCCAAATTCTGACTCTACCATCTGAATGTCTCAACAGAAATCGAGACTCATCAGACCAGGCAACATTTTTCCAGTCTTCAACTGTCCAATTTTGGTTTAGCTCGTGCAAATTGTAGCCTCTTTTTCCTATTTGTAGTGGAGATGAGTGGTACCCGGTGGGGTCTTCTGCTGTTGTAGCCCATCCGCCTCAAGGTTGTGCGTGTTGTGGCTTCACAAATGCTTTGCTGCATACCTCGGTTGTAACGAGTGGTTATTTCAGTCAAAGTTGCTCTTCTATCAGCTTGAATCAGTCGGCCCATTCTCCTCTGACCTCTAGCATCAACAAGGCATTTTCGCCCACAGGACTGCCGCATACTGGATGTTTTTCCCTTTTCACACCATTCTTTGTAAACTCTAGAAATGGTTGTGCGTGAAAATCCCAGTAACTGAGCAGATTGTGAAATACTCAGACCGGCCCGTCTGGCACCAACAACCATGCCACGCTCAAAATTGCTTAAATCACCTTTCTTTCCCATTCTGACATTCAGTTTGGAGTTCAGGAGATTGTCTTGACCAGGACCACACCCCTAAATGCATTGAAGCAACTGCCATGTGATTGGTTGATTAGATAATTGCATTAATGAGAAATTGAACAGGTGTTCCTAATAATCCTTTAGGTGAGTGTATAATCACAAAATGATCTTTTTTTGTTGCCCAATTGTGAATCCCAACATACAATTACTATGGAAGCATATGTGTAGCAATATTCAATTTGCAATGCCATACGCAAAATAGCAATGCAATATGCAAAATAGCAATGCCATATGCAAAATAACAATGCCATATGCAAAATAGCAATGCAATATGCAAAATAACAATGCCATATGCAAAATAGCAATGCCATATGCAAAATAGCAATGCCATACGCAAAATAGCAATGCAATATGCAAAATAGCAATGCCATATGCAAAATAGCAATGCCATATGCAAAATAGCAATGCAATATGCAAAATAGCAATGCAATATGCAAAATAACAATGCCATATGCAAAATAGCAATGCAGTATGCAAAATAGCAATGCCATATGCAAAATAGCAATGCCATATGCAAAATAGCAATGCAATATGCAAAATAACAATGCCATATGCAAAATAGCAATGCAGTATGCAAAATAGCAATGCCATATGTAAAATTGCAATGCATTTCTGTATTTACATACCATGTGTGCAACATTTGGAGCAAAATGATAATTCAAATTGAATAATATAATTTAAATTTGCTATTTCCTACACTAGTTTTAACATATAATTTAAACATATATTTTAATGCTTTATAAGTTGCAAGATTTTTAGTGACTGACAGATGCGCGTAATCACTTCTGTGTTCTTGCTCCACTTCATCTTCCAGTAAACGCCTCGCTCTAATAGCTCTGCTGCCGCCATGTTTCCAACACCTGGCCTCGCCTTGATGCGATGATTCATTGCGGGACATTTAATGAAAATGCATTCGCAAGTATCTTAACTGTGAGTGTAAGTGCAATTAAGAAAAATAACATTTAAATGATCATTTTGCTAAAAAATTTTATGTTAAACACTCTAATCATTTCTGCAATACATTTTAATTTTAATTTTGCAACTTATAAAGCGTTAAAATGTCATTTTAAATGATATGTTAAAACTAGTGTAGGAAATAGCAAATGTAAATTATATTATTCAATTTGAATCATCATTTTGCTCCAAATGTTGCACACATGGTATGTAAAATGTAAATTTAAATACAGAAATGCATTGCCATTTTGCATATTGCATTGCAAATTGAATATTGCTACACATATGCTTCCATAAATTACAGCAAACTCTTTATATATGTATTTTATAAATAATATTTTTCTTTTTGAAATTTTGCAGTTGCTTCGTAAAATAATAATAAAAATACTGATTACACTGAAATGATAAATTATAACAATAGTAATATTTTCCTTATTTCATATATTTTAATGATATATTATATAAAATGATATCTTATATAATTTCCTTTTTTTAATTTAATAATACATATTTATTACTAAATATTAATAAATATTTTATTTAATAAAAAAATTAGGGGGAGGCCAAATTGTGCATCCCTACATACAAGCATTGCAAACTTACTCAGAGCTCGTTAATATAATCACATTGTAAATCACAATTAAAAGTTTTATCAGATTCAAATTCACAATTAGATTTTTCGGTTACAGTTTATTTTAAGGTGACGTAGTTACATTGTACTTACTCAAATAAGTACAGAGTAATATTAAGTAATACATGTACCTTCTAAAGGGTTAAGATTAGGGTTTGGTTTAGGGTTAGTTATGCATAATTTACAGTTATTACTATAGTAAGTACATGTAACTACGTCACCTTAAAATAAAGTGGTACTGATGCAAATGAAAAACACTCTTCTTTAGTGTTTGGCGATTATATGATCTCAAACAGACCTTTTTGAATCATTCCTGGGTTGGGCTCAAATCTCTCCATAAGGATCTGGGTTTGCTCAGGCCTCAGCGGCGGGTACAAGATCTCGTTCAGACGCGGGTCTCGCTGTTTGTTGTTTATGAATTCAGTCATCTCATCCAGGGTGATGAAGTTTCTGCTCTTCGCGCCACTGGAGAGAGACGGTGAGAGATGTTGAGAGGTCGTGAGACACAAAAAGAGCGCATGGTTTACAGAGATAATCATAACAGCAACATCCCAGCATGCAAATTACACAATGACTTTCAGGAAGGTTGTTTTTGTTTTTAACGTCTCGGTTATGATCAATGCCAATTATCTTTCATTATGATTTTTTTAATTGTAACACCCCCAAATCCATTTATTTATAAAAAAAAATCTATCCAATTACTGCGATGCACTCATGCGCGCTTGTAATACATAAATAATAAATAAATTGATAAAACAGAAAAAACAAAACAAATAAAAACTATGTATAATAAATAAAATAAATAGATAGAAAAAATAAAGATAAAAATTGATTAAATAAATAAATAGATAAAAACAAAAAACAAATACAAATGAAGTATAAAAATAATTGTATAAATAAATAACTTAAAAAGAGACTAAAAATAATAATAGTAAACAGATAAATAAATATAGAAAAACAGCATATTAAAAGCAAATAAATAAATAGTTAGAAACTGAAAAAATAAAAACATTCCCTGTTTAATCTGTAAATTAAAATTTACAGATTAAAAATAAATAAATATATTAAATAAAAATAAATAAATATATGCCTAAAATAGATAAATAAAAATATTGATAAAAAACAGAAAAAAATGATAAATTTATTTATACATTTATAAAAAATACATTAATAAACAGATAAAAATAAATTAATTAATAAATTAGAACAATTTAAAAACAGATAAAAAAATAAATACATAAAATAGGTCAAATAGATAAACAGATAAACAAATAAATAATCAAATATATAAATACAGATAAACAGACAAATAAAAATAAATAAATAAATGGATAAAAAAGACTGATAATTTTTTTTATAAATAAATAAAAACATTAAATAATGAATACAATAATAGTAAAAAAATAAATACATACATAAAATAGATACATTGATAAAAATAGATAAATAAAAAACAATGTAAAAAAATAAATGTATAAAAATAAATAAATGAACAGATAAAAATAAATTAGGAAAATAGATAAATAATATAATATAACAATATAATAAATACAATAATAACAAATGAATAAATACATAAATACATACATAAAATAGATACAAAAAGAGACAAATAAATAAATAAATAAAACAGAAAAACAGATAAATAAAAATGTAGATAGACGGATATGTAGACAGATAATAAATGAGAAAAATAGATAAATAAACAAACAAATAAATATTTGTTTATTACATTGAAGGCATCATTAGCTATAGCGTCAGATGAAAAGACTTACAGATCAGCAAATATCTGGTTAATCTCAGATCGTGGGCAGAGGTGGTTGATGAACGATTTGTAAACGTCAGGGGTCAAATCCTCCAAAGGGATGGAGTCATTCTGCAGAGACAATCAAATAATGAAATACATATTCATATTTTTATTATACAACATCCATTAAGTCCAGACAGTCTTTAACCATGAGTCAAAACAATTAATCACCAAAAATAGAGGAGCCAAACCTGCTTTTAATAACGTGCTCTCATATTAATAAAAGCAAAAATACTAAAGCTAGCCTCTAAATTAATTAGTTCATTCCATTCCAAGGACCATCTAGGTAACCTGACAATGAACCAATTGGTTCGTTACAACAAAACCAATCCCGGACAAAGCCGTCAGAGAGCAAACATCAGTCAATGTCATCCACATGCTGTTAGACATTCATCTCCCGCAGTAAACATTCAAAACATTCGGTCTGGAAGGCCGCGCCAGCGCCCGAGGCCGATTAATGCTTTGTTGGTCAAAATATAAAGCAGCAAACAAAAAAGAAAAGCACATGAATGGATGCGAATGCGAGTGAGTCAGAGGAGGAGGGCAGCGAGAATAACACCATGATGATTTCTCATTAGCTACACGCTTTTTTCCCTCCCGAGTCTCCCGAGGCCTTTTAACATTATGGATTTTGAAAATCTCCCTGTGTCCGCCGCTCACCTTTATATTTGCCGTAAAACGTTAAGGCAAACAAATAGACTGCCCTTGTTGCTGGGAATGAAAACGCAAGATTGTCAGGCGTTTAGAAAGGCGACGTGCTTCAATCTGAAACCACAGGTTTTTGGTAAAGCCCTCAAATTCACTTCCTCTGGAAGTGCCCAGTCTTCCTCTCTGCCAGCAGGTTTCTGGAGCGATTAGCCGAACATATGCTCACCCGGCCGGACGGAAGATTACAGCACTCCAGTGCCGTTTCCACGCGCTTTCGGTCAGTCGAGAAAATGCGGAATATGCTGCAGAAAAAGAGAAAAACGTTAGGATTAATATCTGTTTGTATTCTGGTTTATCAGGTGAAAACGGTTGGTGCCTTACTTTTTCACAGGGATTCGACCCTCTTGATTGGGCTGCAGCTTGAGTCTCGTGAAGCTGGTGATAAACAGAACAATTTCATAGAAAGGTTACATCAGTCATTACATTTTTTGGCCTTGTGTCTCCATAACTTACTACTGATGAGTAGGATACTGAATTTAGCAGTATAACAACAAGTGTATATATACACACACACACACACACACACATACATATATATATAGATTAAATGTCATGTAATATAAAGATTTTCACCACAATTACAAACAATTTCATTTCCCATTCATCACTTGTATATTTTTACATTGGATGGATAGATGGATGGATGGATGGATGGATGGATGGATGGATGGATGGGTGGATGGATGATGGATGGAAGGAGGGATTGGTTGGAGGGAGGGATTGCTTGGAGGGATGGATTGATAGATGGAGGGATGGAGGGAAGGAGGGAGGCAGGGATGGATGGAGTGGTAGATGGATGGAGGGAAGGAGGGATGGATGGATGGATGGAGTAATAGATGGATGGATGGAGTAATAGATGGAGGATGGATGATGGAACGATTGAGTGATAGATGGATGGAGGAAGGGATAGATGGATGAGTGATAGATGAAGAGATGGAGAGATAGATGGAGGATGTATGGATGAGGAAGGGATAGATGAATGGAGTGATGGATGGATGGAGGGAGGGAGGGATGTATGGAGTGATGTATGGAGTGGTAGATGGATGGATGGAGGGATGAGTGATAGATGGGTGGATGGATGGATGGAGTGATAGATGGATAGATAGAGAAATGAAGTGTTAGATGGGTGGATGGATGGATGGATAGATGGATGGATGGAAGGGATGGAATGATGGATGATAGATGGAGGGATGGAGTGATGAATGGAGGGATGGAATGATGGATGGATGAATGGAGTAATAGATGATGGATGGAGGGATGGAATGATGGATGATGGATGGAGTGATAGATGGATCGATGGAGGGATGGAATGATGGATGGATAGAGTGATAGATGGAGGAATGGAGTGATAGATGGAGGGATGATTGATGGAGTGATAGATGGATAGATGGAGAAATGAAGTGTTAGATGGGAGGATGGATGGATGGATGTATGGAAGGGATGGAATGATTGATGATGGATGGAGGGATGGAGTGATGAATGGAGGGATGGAATGATGGATGGATGAATGGAGTGATAGATGATGGATGGAGGGATGGAATGATGGATGGATGAATGGAGTGATAGATGATGGATGGAGGGATGGAATGATGGATGAATGGAGGGATGGAGTGATAGATGATGGATGGAGGGATGGAATGATGGATGGATGGAGTGATAGATGGAGGGATGGAATGATGGATGAATGGAGGGATGGAGTGATAGATGGAGGGATGGATGGAGGGATGGATGGAAGGACGGTGTGATAGATGGATGGATGGATGGATGGAAGGATGGAGTGATAGCAGGATGGATGGATGGAAGGAGGGATGGAGGGAAGGATGGAGTGATAGATGGAGGGATGGATGGAAGGATGGAGTGATAGCAGGATGGATGGATGGAAGGAGGGATGGAGGGAGCACTGACATTCTGGATTCGGACAGCAGTAAAATCACCGACCCTAACCCTAACCCTGTACATATTGAAAATAACTTGCGACCCCATGAGAAACAATTACCGTCCAAATAGGGCTCTAAACACGATTGCTATTTACATCTCATACAGTCTGTCAACTCTTGCTTTACAGCGCCGTCATCCTTCCCACAGTGGAAAATGAGCCCATACCTGTAACGGCTGGGCTGAATCGGTTAAGCAAAGAGAGCAGTTTGGCCAGACAGTGGAAAAGCGTCTAATGACTAATGACTTTTAATATTTTAAAAACGATTCATAAAATTAATTTGAAAAAAATCATGCTATTTAGGTGTGAGCGGCTTCAGGTGAGCGTACACTATGAGAATTAATCTGCAGGTACTCACGCTTTCTCCAGACACGACTCTCTGACCATGTTCTGAGCGAGTAGGTTGGACGCCAGACTGAACAGCTCATCTGCCCACTCCTTTATGAATGACAAAGCAGAAACACAAAAGGCATTTTCATTAGAAAATATTCAGGTCAAGTATCCTGACTAAAATTCATGCTACACATATCTCACTGACTCAATGTTCTGCTTATTTAATAAAAAATTCTGATGCTGATGAAAACACCTTGGCGACATCTTCTTGGAAGGCCATGAAGTTCAGGTACTGGATATTGACCATGTCAGGTCCCGTCACCACCGTCAGCATCCGGTTCTCTATCCGTCCCACCAGATTCCCCACATCCAGGAGCTCCCGGAGCTTTGCTTCCTGAGGGAAAACAATAATGAACACTCACCGCAGTAAAACACCTGAAATAAGCCAGTAAGCCTCTTTATGGCCGCTTAGCCGCCGAGATCTCGCCCACAACCGTTTCCCACGAGCGCTTTTATCCGTACGATAAAACCTGCTGAACACCTGCTGCTGATGATGGAAAACATTCAACACATCAGCTGGGTTTACTTCAGGACCCGAGCACTTTAGCATGCAAAACAGTATATTTACTGAGTAATCCACTGTTTTGTGGAGGAGGGTCAAAATGACAATTTTCACATGAGATTTGGAGCCAAATTACAGGGGTGTAAAAATGACTTTAGAAAGATGGCAGCATCATTATTTTATTTTTACACAGAGATTGGTAGCTCTATTAGTGAAATCTGTTGACTTTAGCAATCTTTGTTGCATTATATGCCAACTGTGACCGTTTAAAAATGGAAAAAAAGCACTTCTTGTGTTTCTAGCCCCAAGTTTGCATGCCTGTAACTCAAGAAGTATTAAAGATCTCTTAATATCCTGTTAGATTCTGGTTCTTAAACATTTCTTTTGGTATCCTCATTTTAAAGGCTCTATATGGTTCAGAGATATGGAGATCTTAACGCGGCTCCATGAGTAAATTGGTCAATTGTATACATTTTCAGTGGCCAAAAACCAAATGTGGGTCACTTTGCACACAGCTGATACTTTTGTCTTTTAAAGAGGAATTTCTGAAGATCAAATAATGTTCAAACTAGAAATCAACACAATTTGATGTATCGGAGTGCCATACATTTTCCTTTTTTAAAGTTTGCATGCTATTAACTCTAAAAGTATTAAAGATATCTTAATATCCTTCTAGATTCTCATTATTAATAAACTTTTCTTTTGAAATCTTCATTTTAAAGGCCCTATATAGTTCAGTCCCATAGATATGGGGATCTCAAAGCAGCTCCATGTTCAAATAGTTGAATTTTACCCATTTTCAGGGGTTGAAAACCAAATGTGGTTCACTTTGCACACAGCTGATACTTATTTCATTTAAAGAGGAATATCTGAAGAATAAATAATGTTTAAACTAGAAATGTATCTTGTTTCCCTCTATCAAAAGAAATGCATAAAACACTTCTCTGAGTCCCAAAAATACACTGAAAATTGGTAAGTTGAGGCACATTAACTTGCTGTCAAACATGTACGATTCTATATTTGAATCAGTTTCAGGGATATTTGGAAGAAGGCATTTTGTTCATTTAAACAGCTTCTGAAGCTTCAGAGGTGTGTTGTATTCAATTGTTTTGATAGAGGGAAACAAGATACATTTCTAGTTTCAGTGTTATTTGTTCATCAGACATTCTTCTTTAAACACAATAAATATCAGCTGTTTAAAAAGTGACCTACATTTGGTTCTTGACCATTAAAAAAATGGGTAAAATTCAACCATTTGGACATGGAGTCGCATTGGGGTCCCAATATCTATGAGATTGAACCATATAGGGCCTTAAAAATGAAGATTCCAAAAAAAAAAGTTTCATAAGAATGAGAATCTAGAAGGATATTAAGATATCTCGAATATTTTTGGTTTTTGGCCACTGAAAATGTGTACAATTGACCAATTTACTCATGGAGCCGCATTAAGATCTCCATATCTCTGGGATTGAGCCATATAGAGCCTTTAAAATGAAGATACCAAAAGAAATGTTTAAGAACCAGAATCTTCAAGGATATTAAGAGATCTTTAATACTTTTTGAGTTACAGGCATGCAAACTTGGGGCTAAAAACACAAGAAGTGCTTTTTTCCATTTTTAAACGGTCACTGTTGGCATATAATGCAACAAAGATTGCTAAAGTCAACAGATTTCACTAATAGAGCTACCAATCTCTGTGTAAAAATAAAATAATGATGCTGTCATCTTTCTAAAGTCGTTTTTACACCCCTGTAATTTGGCTCCAAATCTCCCCTCTACAAAACAGTGGATTACTCAGTAAATATACTGTTTTTCAGGCCACAGTGTGGATATATCTGAGACATTTAATATGTTGGCTTTCATCACTATTCATATTTGTCTTTCTACAGAAAAGAATATTAACAAAATCAAAAATTTGAGCCGGGGACTCGGAATGACCCAATTACCTTTTTTATTTTTTTATTTTTTATTTCCATTGCGAAAACAAAAGCGGATAGAATGATTCCTAGATTGTAACACTGAAACATTTTTTTTTGTAAAGCTGCTTTGAAATAATATATATTGTGGAAAGTGCTATGCAAATAAACTTGAATTGAATTAACATGAAATGCATATGCTCACAGGAATTATTTCATATACACTATATTGCCAAAAGTTTTGGGACGCCTGCCTTTACATGCACATGAACTTTAATGACATCCCATTCTTAATCCGTAGGGTTTAATATGGAGTTGGCCCACTCTTTGCAGCTATAACAGCTTCAACTCTTCTGGGAAGGCTTTCCGCAAGGTTTAGGAGTGTGTTTATGGGAATTTTTGATCATTCTTCTAGAAGCGCATTTGTGAGGTCAGGCACTGATGTTGGACGAGAAGGCCTGGCTCGCAGTCTCCGCTCTAATTCATCCCAAAAGTGTTCTATCGGGTTGAGGTCAGGACCTCCACACCAAACTCGCTCCCTCCTTCCTAATCCCCCCTCCACCAAACTTTACACTTGGCACAATGCAGTCAGGCAAGTACCGTTCTCCTGGCAACTGCCAAACCCAGACTCGTCCATCGGATTGCCAGACAGAGAAGCGTGATTGGTCTCTCCAGAGAACACGTCTCCACTGCTCTAGAGTCCAGTGGCGGCGTGCTTTACCCCACTGCATCCTACGCTTTGCATTGCTCTTGGTGATGTAAGGCTTGGATGAGCTGCTCGGCCATGAAAACCCATTCCATGAAGCTCTCTACGCACTGTTCTTGAGCTAATCTGAAGGCTACATGAATTTAGGAGGTCTGTAGCTATTGACTAGTTGGTGACTTTTGCACATTGTGCGCCTCAGCATGCGCTGACCCCGCTCTGTGATTTTACGTGGCCTATCACTTCATGGCTGAGTTGCTGTTGTTCCCAATTACTTCCACTTTGTTATAATACCACTAACAGTTGAGCGTGGAATATTGAGTAGTGAGGAAATTTCAGGAATGGACTTATTGCACAGGTGGCAACCTATCACGGTACCACGCTTGAATTCACTGAGCTCCTGAGAGCGACCCATTCTTTCACAAATGTTTGCGTCTGCATGCCTAGTGCTTGATTTATACACCTGTGGCCATGAAAATGATTGGACACCTGAATTCAATGATTTGAAGGGGTGTCCCAAAACTTTTGGCAATATAGTGTACATCTGAAATGTAAAAATAAAACAAACTCTGCCTGGTTGCTTTGCATGCAGATCAGATGCTCTGTTCCTGTCTAAGTGGGCGTTTGCTGGCTAGAATAAGCTGCAATGTGGACCCGATTTTATGCCAAAAAAGCCTTTGTATCTGTAGCTCTGATGCCTAAGAGTGTTGCTCAGGTAGGGAGCCTCTCTCTAGTTTTGGAGCAGATCTTTTAATCCAACAAGTGTTTCTCTCTCTCGCAGCACATGCAGCTGTTCAACAGGTGTGTTTTGGCCTCTCAGCTGTCAGCGGGTAATTACAGCCCAACGCAGTGACTCTCCAATCAAGCGCTGATGTGCGAGTGTGATCCGTGCCACAGCAGAACCAATGCTTGAACAAATATAATGGAGCATAAAAAACACTCTCACTGCCAAACGTGTCTGGATGTTTGCATGAGAAACATTGCACCGGCAGCAAAATCCCAAAGAGCACATGAGCACATCAACGGGAACAAATGGAAAAAGACACATGACGGTTTTCCATCAAGAAAAATCTAATGTTTTATCAATTTCGGCTGTGACTCACAAAAAACAATATACCTACAACAACACACCCCAGAGGAAAACGAAGTCATTAAAGAGTCTAAATCCATCAGTGCTCACGGAGGGCTTCGGTAATTTCAAAGATGGTTCAATAAAATAATATTACATTTTGAATTGTCTTCGTGCCACTTGAGGGAGCAAATGATTGAATGGCGCCACCAATGTCTCGCTCCAAACTAGCATTTAGATGCATTGCTTAATGATGCTCGTAAATATTTTATTCAGTTGCATTCAATCGAAACGATGTGAAAACACGCTCAACAGAGTATATCAAAGAATACAACTTAAATACAGTTGCTGAAATAACCTAAATAAAGCCATTCAAACATCACTCACAAGCACTTTTACTTCCATAATGCGACACTTCATTTCAGATCTCTGATGACAGATTATTCAAAGCTCTTTCTGTAAAATATAGTGCACTGAGAGAGGTGTGCTGGTACTTTACTAAGCTATCAAATACACGATTTTCACCTGCTGGACCATAAAACAGGTGAAAAAATACACAATACAGATACCCACAGATACACACTGAAAGACCAGAAGATCAGTTCATGAGAACAACCTAGCAACTATCTGAGCAACCACATAGCAACACCCATTGACTGCACAATCTGTGGAAGTAATCTCCAATTGCGATTTTTCTGATACAAACTGGGAATGTGTTTTTTTAATCCAGGTTTGCTCTGCTCGTTTGTAGGGATGTACAATTTGGCCAGACTTTTGTGATTATGTAAATATATCAGTATGACTAAAATAAAAAATAAAAATGTCACTATAACAAGTATTTAAAAAAATGTTAGGAATAATTGACGATGGCCCGTTGAATTATTCGAAAAATAATGCACACCTTAGGTGGTAATGCAGCCACGAGGTAAAGCGGAGTTACACCTCGGGTGTGCATTAATTATTTTTCAATAATTCAACGGCCCGGAGTCAATTATTCCGCTTATACTATGGTCAAACATTGTTCAGATGATGTACTTCAATACATTTGCCAGTTTTTTTTCCTTAAAACGCTCTTGTGTGTAGGATTAATTTCTTACGCATTTTATCCCAGGCCTTCGTTGCTATTTCCGAAATCATTTTAGAGAATAGTTTTTTTAACAATAGTTAATAAAAATACAATTGTCCATGGTTAGTTCATGTCAGCTCAGGTCCAACAAATAATATGCACAGATACAACTTTTGATATCAATAATGTATTATTAGTAAATGTTGAAATTAACATAATTAAGTCATTTTAATTTGTAGCTCATGTTTAAGGGTTAGTTCACCCATAAATGTTCACTCTTCCACCAGAACTAGACTCGCGTACGGCTGTTACCGGAAGCCCGTGATTTTAGTTTATAAAGTTATAAATATGGATATTTTTCTTACAAAAATGCATGGCTTCGCTTCAGATGGCCTTTATTTAAGCATTTACTGAATCGAGGTGCTCTGAGATGCTGAAAACACAGGCGGTCGATGAACTGTCTCCGTGTAAATTAATACAGTGTCACGCTTCACTCTGAAACACGCAGCGCATATATTTATCATTAAATCACAGAATTTGCAATTTGATAATCACACCAAGTCATATTATGATTACAGTTTTATTTTAATGAATCATGCAGCCCGATGGCAACCATCCACAACAACCTAGCATTACGGTGGCGACTTTTGCGCATAAAAAAAGAAAATATTTTTAATAACACCACAATTTTAATACAATACTTTTCTGTGAACATGTTCCAATACAGGTTTCACATATGTGAAGGGCCAAGGGCCAAAATTACTAACAGCTTGCACCAGCGCAAACCCTCTTTTGCCATTAAAAAACTGGCATGTGCATGTGCATTTGTATTTGTAGGAGTTTCCCTTTCAGACGCAGTATTTATGGGAGGAGAGTATTTAAATGAATTACGCGAGGTGATTTACTAAAGTTTGAGCTTGTCAATTTACTGTTTTTTAGCTATAGGTTGTGAAATCGAGCATTTCTCGTTCTTACTGTTTTTTAGTTGGCTTACGTACTAGCATAGCATACATCTACCCGATTAGCCTGCTAGCTTAGCTTATATTACCATATATTAGGTATATTGCTTCCAATATAGTTCCCAATTACAAGTTTGAAATGAATGACGTTTGCGTGTACTTATTAATTTATTATTAAAATTATATTATAGAAATATTATAGTCTATACATTACTATTATTGTGTAAAAAATAATATTAAATAACTTTTACAGAGCATAATATGTTGCAACAATCCTTATCCTTATGAAAAAAAAAATACATTGTTAGGCATGGTTGTGTTTCCAGTTTGTTTTATATTTCAAGCATGTTGTTTGTGCACTGAATGCTCAAGCTAATTTGCCCTGTTTAGTAAATCTGGCCCCAAGTGTGCACACCTAAAAAGTGAAGCCAAAACATTTTTGATCGCCCCCTGGTGGCTGGCTGCAGTATAGCTCATAAAGTTTCTTTTAAGTTTTCCAATAACTTTTCTTTTAAGTTTTTCCAATAACTTTGGTTTTAGTTAGTTATTCGATGCTATAAAGGTGGTGTAACGTCATGATTGACAGTTGTGTGTATGGACAGGATCTTGATACCGTGGCTCCACTACTGGCTCCGAATGATGTCATTAGCAATTACCATGGCTGTGTTCCAAATCCCCCCTATACCCTCATTCACTATTCCCTACATCACTCCACTAATATAGTCCACTTGACGCAGTGAATGAAAACGAGTAAGTAAATTCAGACACTGAGTGCGCCGGAAAGACAGACACTTTTTTATAGTTTGTGCCGTTTAATAATCATTTGAAACGTAGCAAACTGGCAGCTCCAGTAGTAATGAAAAGATTTATCTTAAACTCTAGCATGGAAATAGCATTTATTAAACAATTTAATAATCAATTAAAAAGGAATTTATACCCGTATCCACATTGAACCAGCGGAAAATGGATGGATGATTCAGCTGCGCCGCCATCTACTGATCAGACGCAGGAATTAATTCAGCGCGAGACCCTCAAAGTGCATTATGGGTATTCTCTAGCCGTTGAGCTTACATCAGTTGTACACTCGTTATTGCAGTGCATTGTGGGATTGATATCAAGTGCACTCGATAACGTCCACTATGGTTTCGGACACCACTACAAATGGCTGTTCCCTCAAATAATGCCCTAAAGGTATATAGGGGGAGATTTCAGACACAGCCTGTTTCTAGGATATTTTGGCGTTGTTTTTCGACAATAGATGGAAGTGGAAACGTCCATATTTTTTACAGTCTATGGAAGAGACACATCGTGCCTTTGTTTCAGACAGGATCTTCCCGTAACCCTCATCATGACTCATGACTGGGTTCTGGCCCCGGGGCCCCTGCACCAGACTACGGTTACACTTTTATTTAAAGCAGTTTCCTCCGACAGCATGACAGACGACACAGGTTCATTAGTGAAAGACGCTGTGTGTACTGCAGACATGGGCTCTGAATATAGCACATGAATAATACATGCAGTTATTGAATATTAAATTGACTCTTTAAAAGGGGAGTTCTGTATGAACTGGACAGATGTGTGAGAGGTTGGCTCTAAAAAAAGATCACGCCTGTAAATAGCCTACTTGCTGCATGATTATTTCCATTGCATTTTAATTTTCTGTTTTCCTTTACATTTTGCATGTAGCATTTTTTGTATTTTTATGATTCTTGTCATGCATTTCAACACGTCAAGCTCATGAACAGACATTATTATCTCTATAAACTCTCTCACGTGTGCATGTTTCATGCAAATCTCCGTTTTATATTCTCCGCAGGATGCCTGGGCAAAATGAAAGGTCCTGTTGAGAGGAAAATAAATTGGATTTAGATTTCTCTGCACACCTGCATATATTACAGCACTCCGGCATACTGACAGATACAGACGTGAAGACGGCCTTTTGTAATGAGAGACCTCTATATTTTCTATTTTTCTGATGAAATTTAGCGCTGGCTGTATTAAAACAATACATCGTTGATCATCACAGTGAAAAATCACGAGCAAGTTAATTGCTTTCTGCAGCAAAATCACAAAAATGACTGACGATCTCAACCCTTGATCATTTAAACGTGCTCTTTAAGAGGTATAAGATGAAAATAAGTGGTGCTTGGCCCTGATAAGCTCATTATCATGATGTCGCAGTTGCTAGGTGGTTGCTTAGGAGTTCTGGATGGTTGCCAAGGTGTTGTTATAATGTTCTGGGTGGTTGTTAGGTGGTTACGTACTACCAGCCAAATCTGAAAGAGCATATTCTGATGATTCAGTGCAAGTCTGTGGGATTGATTTTTCTCATTTTATTGTCTGCTAATCAGGGCTGCACGATTAATCACAATAAACCTGAAATTGCAATATGACTTAGTACGATTACCAAATCTCAAAGGCTGGGAGATATTAAATAAATATATGCGCTGTGTGTTTCAGAGTGAAGCGCAGCATGTGTGTCCTTTTACATGTGTGCAGCTCATGATCAAGTGTTTCCAGATTAAATACTTTTTTTTTTTTTTTACAGTTAAATATTAAAATATTATACTACCGGGCTGTTGAATGCTTGAATCTGAATGGATGACGAACGTTCCAAGGTGTGCAGTTATTTTCAGGGAAAGCACGGATTAAAGTAGTTCCAGCAGGTTTTGACCGCATTACAGTTCTATATCACTCCGCCAAATGATTTCCGCTATTTCAAATGTCAACATTCAAATTAATGTGCACATGAGCAGCACATGATGTCTTTTTAGTGTCTCAGTGAAGTTTTGTTTAATTTTTTCACAGTTAAATTTTACAATAATATTTGAAGACTAAGGGCCAGATTTACTAAACAAAGCAAATTAGCGTGAGAGCGCAATCCCATAAAAGCGCCGATGGGAGTGGACAGTTCTGCGCGTGATCTACTGGCGACACGCAAATAAAAGAACACAGACGCAGCCGGATCATTTCCATAATGACCAACACAATCTACCAGTTAGCGTCTGGTTTAAGACGTGCTTTTGGGCGGTAAATAATGGGGCAAACACTAGTAAATTGAATAGCACAAAACTTAGTAAATCACCTTGAGTGATTCATTTAAACACTCTCACATAAATACTGCGTCTGAAAGGGAAACTCCTACAAATGCATATGCAATAAGGTCAGCCGCAAAAATAACCCTGTCCACGCCTTTTCAGTGCTAGTTTATCACTGCGTGTCTTTATTAAGTCCTGACAGCAGTTTTTTAACGCCAAAATAGGGTTTGCACATCTGGCCCTTAAGATGCAAAAACCTCCAAGTCCCGTCTGACATTTTTCTTTTAAATAAGCATTTTTTTTTATCAGGCTCCTGTATTTAGGTTCAGTAATTTAACTTTAATGGCAATGAAAAGGTTATTAGTCAGTTATTGAAATGCCTTATATTAAAAAATGTCACTGATAAGAATAAAATGAATAACATATTTCATTTTATTGCTCATTTAAAAGAATGCCAGATGGACTTTATTGTTTTTTGCATGTGAAGTCTTCATTTTAATAATAATACTAATTATTATTTTAATTTTAGGGGCAAAAAGCCTTTTCAATCGTTTAAAATTTAAATATATCAATATATATCAGTAAAATGATATATGAATATATAGATGAATATATATTATCCCCCCCAAATCTGCCCTACAGCCAATCAGAAATCCTAAGGTTAGTGGGTTTGTTCAAATCACTGAATAGTAACATTGATGTTTTCCCTAGCACACACCATTAACAATGTATCCAGACACACACACACACACACTCCACCTACATCTGTGATAATCAAGGACACCCCTGTAGTCTTTCTCCCTTTGGGTCTGGAAAGAATGCTCTGAAAGATGCATATTCATTATTATGATGGCGGAGCTGTTAAGGAGGAGGTTTTAAATCAGATGAGTCAGCGCTGATGGGCCGCAGGCGATCTGTTTCCTGCTCTCCGCTCCGAAGCCAATGTCATTGTTGTCACCTTGTCTTCCGCGAGGCTCCTCGCCATGTTGGATGCCCTTTCTCGCAACCTCATTAGCTCCGGTGCCTTTGGCTTTGGTCACATACAGGGAGCCTTTCCACAAGAGTTTCTATGGCAACATGCATCAAGACCTCGCTGCCTTTGGGAGCCGGATTTAACCAAACCACGCCGTATCAAAGTAAAGGGCCACGGTGCATCTGCTCTGACCAGAATCATTAGCTTTGAGCTCACTGGATCTCTTTCAACCACCAAAGACAAGTGAATGACCTCACGGACAATACCATCCACCGTGACGTAGAGACGAGCCTTTTCATGTTGCTAATAAGCAATTAAAACAAGCATGATGTGTTAGTTCAAATGCATTATTTTGTAATGCTGATACTGTTGCAAATGCTGAATGAATAAAATGTAACAAAATGCAAGAAAGGTTGCAGTAAAATGAGTAAGAAATAATCAGGTGTCATTCTAAACCAGTAGGCAAATATTGTATTGCAGAAAACATTTATTTTATATGCATAAATAAAAACATTAATGAGTGAGAGCAAAAAAACAGTAAATATGTATCTTTGTCCAACAATGCTGTGGCACAAATCATATATTCAGATGTTTACATTTGTTCAGTCCAATCAATTTGCTTTAAACTACAAATTCTGTCATCTAGAGCAGTATGATTCTGGATCAGTTGAGAATTATGATTCTCCCACGGTTAAGAGTCTTCTGAAAAGAGCTAAATGACAACACAAAATGTTAATTGCCGCAGTCTATGCCGAAGTCCCCATGAAATCAAAATGATGTTTTTTGGCTTTTAGTATGAATATGTTAGCCTTACTGTTCTCTATAAGCTAGTGTTGCTCCAAAACAATGACAAAATTCACATTTAGACATTATAAGCATTCAAATCTTACAGTCTCTCACTCCAATATGGATCATGGATTTTGATGACATCAAATGCTATCTTGAATCTGAAGCCCCGCCCCCTACATCATAAATAGATGCTGAAATCAGTCACTTGTTTATACATTCACTAGAATCGATAGGAAATGATTCAGACAATGCACTATATAGGGGATAGGGAACGATCAGACAGTGCACTATATAGGGGATGGGAACGATCAGACAGTGCACTATATAGGGGATAGGGAATAATTTAGACAGTGCACTATATAGGGGATAGGGAACGATCAGACAGTGCACTACATAGGGGATGGGAAACGATCAGACAGTGCACTATATAGGGGATAGGGAACGATCAGACAGTGCACTACATAGGGGATGGGAAACGATCAGACAGTGCACTATATAGGGGATAGGGAACGATCAGACAGTGCACTATATAGGGGATAGGGAATAATTTAGACAGTGCACTATATAGGGGATAGGGAACGATTCAGACAGTGCTTTCCACTGGGAAAATTAAGTCTAGTTTCACATTAGTGTAAGTTAACCGCCGCAGCTCCGATCCATAGACACGATAGCAAAGAGCGGATCATGTGATCGAGTCGCCGCTGACCAGAAAATTATGTATTTTGAAGAGATATGAGGGAGATTAGGAGGAGAAACGGTTAGAGATTAGGAGGAAACTGCGGCTTTACCGAGCTGAATGGTTCTGTACCGAGCTGTGATATAAACTAAACACTATTGGCTGTTTTAAAAAGGGGAGGGGCTGTTCGATATGCCCCACTCTGTCTTCCTGTTTCAGTGGAAATTACGTCAACACATTGAATAATGTAATATCATTGCGCCACTGCACTCATGGTACGGCAGCAAAGTTCCTTGATTATTACGCAGGAATGAGAGTATAGTTCCTAGCCATATCGGTCTAGAAAATCGCAACTTTTCATTTTCCGTCGGTCTTATTACACGATGTAACTACAGAAGAGTCAAGTTTTAAATAGGAAAAATATCAAAACTCTTTGGTCATTTTTTTTAGCGAGATGCTAACGGTCTAATCAGATTCAATGATCTATGCTAAGCTATGCTAAAAGAGCTACCGCCAGACCCGGAGATCGGCTGAATGGATTCAAAAACGGTAAAACTCAAGTGTTTAACTCTAGGGGAGTTGGAAAATGAGCCTGTTTTTCAAAAATAGTGGCGTGTTCCTTTAAATAATTCATACGCAGTTAGTTAGTAGTGTTGTTATGGTAAGGGGTGGGACATTTCCCAAACACGCTTGAAGCACTTGACCAATCACAAAACACTGACCAAGCCGACCAATCAGAGCAGAAGGAGGGGCTTCATAAAGACAAAAACTAAACAGTGCATTACTGACAGACTGGGAAGAGAGGAGCTGCAACAATGGAGAATATGAGGAAAATTAATTCAAGCATGAAAACCTATTCTAGTAGAAATTAAATCAAGACTTTAAAACTGTTCTTCTATGGCATCACTGCGAAAACACCATTTTGGAACATTCATTTTTGAGCAACAGTGATGCTTTTCTTAGAACAGCACTAATTACAGCACATTATCATCTGAGTTTTACATTGTAAAGTAAACCCGAGAGTGGGTGGAAGTCACTGAAGCTGTGCTGAGATTAAAAGCGCACACAGCCACTGCAGCAGAAGCGTGTCGGCAGATGGGCGGACGGATTTCATGGCGCTGAGATGCGGTGCCGATCCTCCTCCAGGCACTTTTTTGGGTTGAGAAGAAGTAGGCAGGAATCAAAGGCTATCCTCTTCGTTTCTGGCTGAAGTCCCACTGATTCTTCTGTCTGCTTCATGCTTGAACGGCTCATTACCCAAAGAAAAAAGGGGTGGTACCTTGATTTGAACTAAAAATATATGCAGTTGCATGGATAAGAGCAAATTGCACCGGCTGATAGCGCAGTTATTTGCCATGCAGACAGCATAATCCAATACACCTAAGAAACAAGAGCTGAACACAGCTGAGCACAAGCCCACAGGTCCGTTTGTGGAGGAAGCAACAGACCGGTCTCTGACCAACCATGGATGTATTAATGAATTTAGTTTAGGATCAAATTTTGAATCAACTCAAATCACAAGTACATAAAAATATCTCCTGGTGACCTTACGTGTTGAGCCAAAATATTTTATATTAAAACATGTCAAATATGTTATATATTTTATATTTATATGAAGTATTATATAGTATTTATAAGTATAGACTTATGACTTAAGATTATTGGATTTCTAATAATAATAATAAATGTATATAGTTAACACATTTAAATATGTAAAATAGTTATTATTAACACTAATAAATTATTATTAGAAATTCAATAATTGTAAGTCATAAGTCTATATTTATTAATAATATATAATACTTATAAACACTGACTATAAATATAAAACACAGAGACACACACACACACAACATTAAATGTTAAAAATATATGTCTATAATACACCGATCAGGCATAACATTATGACCTATTGTCCTAATATTGTGTTGGTCCCCCTTTGGCTACCAAAACTGCCCTGACTCGTCGAGGCATGGACTCCACTAGACCCCTGAAGGTGTGCTGTGGTATCTGGCACCAAGATGTTAGCAGCAGATCCTTTAAGTCCCGAAAGTTGCGAGGTGGGGCCTCCATGGATCGGACTTGTTTGTTCAGCGCATCCCACAGATGCTCGATTGGATTGAGATCTGGGGAATTTGGAGGCCAAGTCAACACCTCAAACTTGTTATTGTGCTCCTCAAACCATTCCTGAAACATTTTTGCTTTGTGTGGTACGTGTCAAAGTAACATCCACATGGATGGCAGGACCCAAGGTTTCCCAGCAGAACATTGCCCAAAGCATCACACTGCCTCCGCCGGCTTGCCTTCTTCCCATAGTGCATCCTGGTGCCATGTGTTCCCCAGGTAAGCGACTCACACACACCCGGCCATCCACGTGATCCGTGGTCCAGTTCTGATGCTCACGTACCCACTGTTGGCGCTTTCTGACACCTTTCTATCAAAACCAGCATTAACAACTTGAGCAATTTGAGCTCCAGTAGCTCGTCTGTTTGATCGGACCACACGGGCCAGCTACTATATATAGGAGCACAACAAATATGAAGTAAAAAAAATATATAGTACATTTTCCCTCTAAAATTTGGAGATAAATAATGTGTGTATGCCAATATGCACACTTGGACAAACTACAGAGCACTTTGGAGACTCTTATGGCAGAACGGGAACCGCCTTTCCACAAAGCATATGGTCATTAACAACAGCAGTGCCATTAGCAAAGCTCTGGTTGCTTTTCAACAGATGGATGCATGTAAACAACCCCTACTTATTGAGACGATCTGTTTAGTTTTAATATGTATCATATACATTTATGACATAAACGTCTTGTTATCTTCTCCATTTTTCAATGGAATAATTACCAGGATGTGATTGTTCTCAGCTCTTTAATGAGCAGCCAAGAACACTAAATGCTAAAGATCTGCTGAACGAGGGAAAGATGAACAGTTCTTCCTGTCTATTCTGTATTCATCTGCTGTCGGCTTCACAAGCGCACAACAACTCAATACCATCATTCTTCTTTTCAATTAACAACACATCTTTAATGACTTACATAAACAAACAATTCCAAACAAAAGCAGCAGGATATTTTTCATGGTCTCATCGTACTACTGATTAAAATCTCATTCAAATTCCTCTCTCAGTAAAGCAGTGAAGATAAACAGCTTGCAATTAGGAGGTACCTGCTACTTTGGGATGAACAAAACCCAAAAGATTAGATTAGAAGAATTGGTGAGCTACCATAAACTCGAAAAGGAGGGAAAACTTAAAGAAATTATATATGCACCATTCAAAAGTTTGGGGTCAGCAAGATTTTTAATGTTTTTGAAGACTCTTCTGCTCACAAATGTGCATTTATTTGATGACAAAAAAACAAAAACAAAATTATGAAATATTATTGCATAGCTGATTTCTATGTGAATATATAGCCTAGTAAAGTGTAATTTATTCCTGTGATCAAGCATCATTACTCCAGCCTTCAGTGTCACATGATCCTTCAGAAACCATTCTTATATGATGATTTGCCACTCAAGACACATTTCTGATTATTCATAGTTTTCACGCAACGGCACACCATTATAGGAACGCCCACCTGGAGGGCAAAGCAAATGAACACAGAATATTTACGCAACACAAGGTTTCTCATTGAAAACGCGTTGCGTTCATATTCTTGTCTCATCTACTCATCTGTATATAGTATGCATCATCAAAAAGGTGTAAGCTGAATTTAATATTTTAATATCACTGTTATAGTACATTAAGGCACTTTAACTCTTTCCCCGCCAACGTTTTTAAAAAAAGTTGCCAGCCACCGCTAGGGTTTTTGACAAAATGTAATGGCCCATAGAATATTTTGTATGAATATCTGAGCATGCAATATATCAAAAGAAAGAACAGACCCTCTGCTTTTAAACAAAAAAAAAGTTGTATTCTAGCTTCAAGCATTCCTTTTTTATCAACACTTAAATATGGGTAAGTTTCATAAAAAAAAAGCAACATTTTGAACAAAACGTTGAGAAAATCAAGTTTGTGTCAAAGACTGCATTCAGATCAGATTCAGAGCGATGATCAAACACCGATTCTGTGTTTGGCGGGGAAAGAGTTAAGGGGGGTTGCACTAATGATTCTTTAGCCTGGCGTCGGTTCATCCCGATCAACCATTTAATTCTAACGGTCTTACGGTCTACATAGTTAATCTGTGTTTAAAATTAAGTGGTGCAACACAACTCGATTTAAAATAAAACCCAGATCAACAAATCCTTGATTAGCATTAATCCCGCTGTTTTTAGTGATTGAAATACTGCAGCAGGTGCTGTATATGGATCACAAGTGCATCTTGTTCACATATTTTTGTTTTTAAAGGTGGGGTAAGTGTTATTTCAAAGCTGCCTTATAAAAGTGTCTCGGGGCGAGTGTCTCGGGGATTTAAGGGATGACTTTTTCATTGAACATTCGACCTGGATTACCATAGTAACACACATTGCTTTCACTTATTGATGACATCGTACCCTCGGCCGGCTGGCACAGCAGATTCCACCAAAGTCATTGCCTGCGTTGCGTACATATGTGTGGGGCGGAGCTATCAAAATGTTTTGGTGATTTGAAATATCAACATCGGTTACCAGAAAGCACTTACCCCACCTTTAAGATGGAAAATTGACAGGCTTGTGTTGCAATTATATGGCGACAGTCACGTGACGGAAATATTTTTGTGGAAACTGTGGTATTTTCACATTTTTTCAGGACATTTGTGAATACAAAGATCAAAAGAACAGCATTTATTTGAAACAGAAATCATCAGTAATTGATCAATTTAAAGGAACACGCGACTTTTTGGGACTTTAGCTTATTCACCGTATCCCCCAGAGTTAGATAAGTTTATACATACCATTCTCATCTCCGTGCATGCCATAACTCTGTCTGACGCACCCACCGCTAGCCTAGCTTAGCACAAAGACTGGAGGTAAACGGCTCCATCTAGCCTAATGCTCAATAAGTGACAAAATAACACCAACATTGTCCTATACATACACTCACTCTAAAGGATTATTAGGAACACCTGTTCAATTTCTTAATTAATGCAATTATCTAATCAACCAATCACATGGCAGTTGCTTCAATGCATTTAGGGGTGTGGTCCTGGTCAAGACAATCTCCTGAACTCCAAACTGAATGTCAGAATGGGAAAGAAAGGTGATTTAAGCAATTTTGAGCGTGGCATGGTTGTTGGTGCCAGACGGGCCGGTCTGAGTATTTCACAATCTGCTCAGTTACTGAGATTTTCACGCACAACCATTTCTAGAGTTTACAAAGAATGGTGTGAAAAGGGAAAAACATCCAGTATGCAGCAGTCCTGTGGGCGAAAATGCCTTGTTGATGCTAGAGGTCAGAGGAGAATGGGCCGACTGATTCAAGCTGATAGAAGAGCAACTTTGACTGAAATAACCACTCGTTACAACCGAGGTATGCAGCAAAGCATTTGTGAAGCCACAACACGCACAACCTTGAGGCGGATGGGCTACAACAGCAGAAGACCCCACCGGGTACCACTCATCTCCACTACAAATAGGAAAAAGAGGCTACAATTTGCACGAGCTCACCAAAATTAGACAGTTGAAGACTGGAAAAATGTTGCCTGGTCTGATGAGTCTCGATTTCTGTTGAGACATTCAGATGGTAGAGTCAGAATTTGGCGTAAACAGAATGAGAACATGGATCCATCATGCCTTGTTACCACTGTGCAGGCTGGTGGTGGTGGTGTAATGGTGTGGGGGATGTTTTCTTGGCACACTTTAGGCCCCTTAGTGCCAATTGGCCTACCTGAGCATTGTTTCTGACCATGTCCATCCCTTTATGACCACCATGTACCCATCCTCTGATGGCTACTTCCAGCAGGATAATGCACCATGTCACAAAGCTCCAATCATTTCAAATTGGTTTCTTGAACATGACAATGAGTTCACTGTACTAAAATGGCCCCCACAGTCATCAGATCTCAACCCAATAGAGCATCTTTGGGATGTGGTGGAACGGGAGCTTCGTGCCCTGGATGTGCATCCCACAAATCTCCATCAACTGCAAGATGCTATCCTATCAATATGGGCCAACATTTCTAAAGAATGCTTTCAGCACCTTGTTGAATCAATGCCACGTAGAATTAAGGCAGTTCTGAAGGCGAAAGGGGGTCAAACACTTTATTAGTATGGTGTTCCTAATAATCCTTTAGGTGAGTGTATATGTTGTGATGTGTATAGTTACATCGTGTACTAAGACCGACGGAAAATTAAAAGTTGCCATTTTCTAGACCGATATGGCTAGGGACTATACTCTCATTCCTGCGTAATAATCCAGGAACTTTGCTGCCGTACCATGAGCCGTTTACCTCCAGTCTTTGTGCTAAGCTAGGCTAGCGGTGGGTGCGCCAGTTATGGCAGGCACGGAGATAAAAATGGTATGTATAGACTTATCTAACTCTGGGGGATACGGTGAATAAGCTAAAGTTCCAAAAAGTCGGCGTGTTCCTTTAATGCATCCTTGCTGAATAAAATTCTTATAATCTTAAAAATAAAATTCTAATCTTACTGACCCCAAACTTTTAAAAGCTCTTGATATTTAGAGTATGTATTTGCTCTGAAAGACTTATTTCATTTCATTCAGAGGAACCATCATATATGCACTAATATAACAAAACCCAAGGGGAAAAAGCACATTACAAAACAGTGGTATTCACGATATTGCTGAATTTTTTATATTTTTAACAAATAAATACATATATTACAAATTCAATATCACTTAGCCCTACCAATGTTACGTCTGAGCTGTGTTTGTGTTTTGCTTCAGTTGGACTTTGAGTTAGGGCAAATTCCAGTTGGAAGTGAGCATCCCTGATTAAATGACCACATGACCATAAATGATTAAACTACTTCATTGAAGTGACCATTGCATGTTCCCTTTTATAACAGACCTGTGGAATTCAGTTGTTCACTTTTGTTTGGAACGCTCCTATAAATGGCGCCCTCTTCCCGAAGTGCCCTTCAAGGCATTTGGAATTCACCCTTAGTTTTGCACTGTTCTCTGTTCAGTTTCCTGTGTTTTCTTTGTTCATGCTCTTCTGTTGCCATGGTTTTTGATTTTTGCCATGTGTTACACCTGTGTCTTGTTCATTCTTCTTAACTGTTTCTTGGGCTGTGTTTGAAATCACCCCCTATACCCTCATTCACTATTCCCTACATTACTCCACTAATATAGTCCACTTGACGGACTGAATGGAAACGAGTGAGTGAATTCAGACACTGAGTGCTCCGGAAAGGCTGACGCTTTTGCATAGTTTGTACTTGTTGTTAAATAATCATTTGAAATGTAGCAAACTGGCAGCTCCAGTAGTAGTGAAAAAATGTATAACTCTGTCATGGAAACTAGCATTACTTAATTTAATAATCAATTAAAAAGGAATTAATACCCGTATGATATTATACTGTAGCCACATTGGACCAGCGGTTTGGAAAACTGATGGATGGATGATTCAGCTGTGGCGCCATCTACTGGCGAGACGCGGGAATTCATTGGGCACGCGACCCTCACAGTGCATTATGGGTATTCTCCAGCCGTTGAGCGTACATCAGTTGTACACTCGTTATTGCAGTGCATTGTGGGATTGAATGACTGCACTCAATAACGTCCACTATGGTTTCGGACACCACTACAAATGGCTGTTCCCTCAAATAGTTCCCTATTTAAAGTCCCACTGAAGAGCCTTGAACCGCGCAGCATTATTCAATGTGTTGACAATTTCCACTGAAACAGGAAGACAGGGTGGGGCATATTGAACAGCTCCTCCCCTTTTTAAAAATAGCCAATAGCGTTTAGTTTATATCACAGCTCATCCTCCTAATCTCTAACCGTTTCTCCTCCTAATCTCCTCCATAACGCTTTAAAATACAGCATTCTGTGCAGAATTCAAACAGGTCCGATGTGTTTTCTGGTCTGGACCGACTCGATCACATGATCCGCTCTGTGCTCTTGTGTCTCTGGACTGGAGCTGCGGCGGTTCATGTGACATTGACACGAAACCAGACTTTATTCGCCCCAATGGAAAGCATATTTACACTGTCTGATCGCTCCCTATCCCCTATATAGTGATCGTTCAGATAGTTTCAGTTGTTGTTTGTCAGATCTCACCTATGTTAAAGTGGTTGTTCTATTTCCTACAATTATTTTCTTGTATTCCTGAAAAAAAAAGTGTACAAGAACGGTTAAAGCAGAGTTTAGTGTTTAATAGTATTCCTCCAGCATGCATTACGTCTCATTGGGTGCGGAGTGGCTCAATCACTCAGCACCTCACTCTCTCAGAATGATACAGCGTCTCATTCTCAGTCTGTGTAAATGGCTTCGACCTCTACATCCAAGGGTGGATGGACGGTTTGTTGTGGCTCGTGGACGCCTTCATATAAGCGCGCCACTACAAGATTTATTCATCTGGCTTTGACACCAGCACACTGCGTTTCCCAGAATCACTCTCAGTCATGACACTCGAATCATTCTGCACTCGCAAGA
Source organism: Rhinogobio ventralis (assembly GCA_039654625.1). NCBI lineage: Eukaryota > Metazoa > Chordata > Actinopteri > Cypriniformes > Gobionidae > Rhinogobio > Rhinogobio ventralis. The sequence goes on along the minus strand of CM077202.1, from coordinate 38,314,922 downwards.
GAGAGAGAGAGACCACGGTAATCACGACCACTTTCACTACCCCAGTATAAGCAGATGTAGAGAAACGAACATATAATAACCCGTATACACGACTGGTCAAATGTTTGGAATATGTTAAGATTTTTACAGTATATAATAAAATCGTTATTTGCAAAATATTACTACAATTTCAAATAAATGTTCAAATAAAGCTGAATTTTCCAGTCTTCAGTGTCACATGATCCTTCAGAAATCATTCTAATATGATGATTTGATGCTCAATTATTGTCAAGTATTATCAGTGCTCAATTATTAATAATGGTTATTATTATTATCAATGATAAAAACAGTAAAGATGATTTATATTTTTCTGTGGAAACCACTATTCAGAAGTTTGGGCTAAAAAAATAAAGAAAAACATAAATTAATATTTTTTTTAAGCATTAAATTGATCAAAACATTTGACAGTAAAGACATTTATAATGTTACAAAATATTTCTATTCAAAATAAGGAAAGGAAATACTGAAAAAATGTATTATGGTTTCCACAAAAATACTAAGCACTTCTTTTTATCTAAACATTGATAAAAAGAAGAACCATTAATAATAATTGAGCATCAATAATAATCAAGCAGCAAATCCTCATATCAGAATGATTTCTGAAGGATCATGTGACACTGAAGACTGGAGTAATGATGCTAAAAATTTAGCTTTGATCACAGGAATAAATTACTATATTATATATATTATAGTATACAGTATATTATATATACTTTACTATATATTCACAATAATGCAGTTTTTACTGTATTTTTGATCAAATAAATGCAGCCTTGTTGAGCAGAAGAGACTTCTTTCAAAAACATTTTAAAAAAATGTAATTATTCCTCATTTTTGATTGGTAGTGTAGACAGATAATCAGACAAACCAAACCAAATTTTTTCTATTTAAACTGTTGAACAGGAAACAACAGGTAAAGTAAATCTGTCATGAAAATAAATGTTAAAAATGCTAAAAATACAAATAGGTTTAATTTTCTTTAATAAAAGATAATAATAGTAATAATCATAATAATAATAATACGGTATTGTTCCAAATATAAGACGACCCCCCCCCCCTTTTCAAGATGTACCGTTTGAAAAAAAAAAAAAGGATTTTTGAAGACCAAATCTGGTCTTTTAAAGAAAATAATTTTCATATTGCATATTTTTTAATATTTAAATTTTAAATTTCTGTATTTAAAGTAGGGTAAATACTGCTACCAACAACAATCACATTCAGAAATAAACACTTTATGGCATAGCTATCATAAAAATAACCTGAAGTTCTCATTTAGTGACTGATTTCTCCCCTTTTTATGTACAGTGACAGATGTTGGCATGTCAAAAAGCACAGGTGTTCGATCAGCATTACCTATCTGATCCAGGGGATATGAATGTTTTTTCCATCCTCTGATCACATAGCAGTGAAAGGCAGTTTCTCCCTGAAGTCAGAGGGCATGCGCTAATCCATTACACCGCATCAAAGCGGCCGCTTCAGGATATTGACAGGCAAGTGCGTCAGTACGCAGCCGAAATAAGCCGAAATGATGGGCCTCGCTGGTGGGCCTAAGCTTTTCTTTGACAGTTAGTAGTGATGGGTGGTATGACCAAAACTTTATATCACAGCATTTTTCAAAATTATACCGGTTTTGCGGTATATGACCCATGTATGACCGGGTGTTAACCACATTTTCTGCTGATTGAGAGAGGAAATACTGCAGTAGATTGACTAGAATGCCTTATTTTACTGTCACGATGAGTGAATATTGTAGAAAAATTCCACACTAGAGTTAATGCAGGTTTGCAAGTCCCCACAAAATGATGCTGTGGGGAGACAACAACTAATAAAACACAGACCTGCAACACACTCACTACAGACACATGAATATTAAAATATGACCACGGAGAGAAAAAAAACAGAACATTTACAAGGTAAGGATATTTTCAGTACATTTAAGAGCACTACAGTCTCTGAACAAATGACACATGTAAGTTTAACACAGAAAGAATAAAAGGCATAGTTACTTTTTTTGCCCAATCTTCTTTAAATTGTCAGTAGGGATGGGCGATACCACTTATTTTGTTTTCGACACGATACCGATACTTTCAAGGCCAGTATCACCGATATTGATACCGATACGATACTTCTAAACTGAACTTTTAAATTATTAAATGTATTAAATTATTAAAATTACTAAGAGATTAATATTACATTATATTTGAAAGTCATTTTAACATTCAATATGCCTTAATTGCAACTTATTAGATAATTTTTTTTTTTACACATGGTTAAATGTTTAGTTGTAGTGGTAACCATGGAAATCTACAAATACTAGTTGAACTACGGTCACTGTAGTAAAAAATAAACTTTCATAACTTTCAAAATTTTCATAAGAGACTGCCAGTGACAGAACGTTGCACCCATAAAATGCAGCCTTTTTATTCTGATAGTGTATTATTCTAGGCTATGTGTTCAGCATCAATGGTTTCTTCTTATATTTTTTTTGGAAACGCAGCTCTGTTTGAATACAGTGTCATCAGTGAGCGAACGCTCTCTCTGTGATTGATTGGTTGTGTCTTGCAGCATTTGCGTGCGTTCAGATCATGGTTCAGATGAGCAGGAAAAATAGTCCTATACTACACAATTATTCGGCAACATAGGTTATTTATTTTGTATGCATAAAATAATCTTTTTAAATAAACAAAATTACTGGTAAAAAAAAACACCTTAGTATTGATATTTTTATTTGAGTATCGATACTTTTCGAAAATAAACGGGAATTTTCGGACTTTTGAGCACTTTGTTACTATTTTGTACACGTTGTCATATTAATTATAATTCAAATTCTGTTTTATTGGCCAAAATATTATTGATGAGGGGCACTTTTCATTAATTTTCAAAAAGGGCAGGGGCTCGAGCCCTCTGCACGTGCCTGATCAGAATAATCCCTCGTGTCATCGCGTTCATGATCAGACGTACGGCTGTATCAGTGTCCTTGTTTGCACATATATTTCATTTGAAGAAGACGTGATGAAATATGTGCGTATACACAGTGCTGGTTCATGTTTAGAGCACTAGAGTATATTAAATATGTCCATAAAAAACGTAAACGCGCTCACTGCGGACTGTATCTGATCTATATGATCCACGTGGTGAGCGGTGTTAAACTCATCATGGCGCTCCGCGCAGAAACCGCTCTCGTGCGCGAGCCGTGTGTTGTTTGAATTCTCCGCTGTAATGGGATCTCTGTGTCCTCACTACAGTGAAAGGGACCCCTCTCAAACAGTGTCGCGCTGCGCCGCGTTCCGAAAGTTGTTTAAGCGACATATACCTGTATTGCGGTATATTCATACCATAACAAAAATAAATACCGGTATTCGGTATGAACCGGTATACTGTTAGCATTTTTAAGACTGTCTTTTTGGGCTCACCATCTTCTAACATTACACTCTGACACACCGGCTGCTTAATGAGAGTTGTTTGATGACTCTGCTGTGTTTATCAGTCCTGGGGGAAACACTTGTTTTACACGTATTTGGCACTCCCTATTGTTGCGGGTGTATTATTGAATGTAAGACGACCCTATTTTTTCAGATGTATTTCCAAGAAAAAAACATCTTATATTCGGAACAATATGGTAATATACAGTACGGTAATATACAATGCGGTAATTCCTGTTGTATCAGTAGCCAATGGAATTATGCAGCTCAACTTTCAAATACTTGGTCAGCTTTTGCTGTACCCTCCACCTTCCCCAGCTCCACCTGTATAGATCTTGTGTATGTATTGGCAGTATCAAGTCCTGTACTTGCTCTGCAGCAGCAGCGTAGCAGATCTATTCCACCAAGACCAAACATACCAACATTGTCATATCCATTACCATGCCAAACACTCTCATTTAAAATATGAGAAAACAGAAAGCACAACTCAACCACCTAAAACGGATTCCTACACCAGAGCGTCTTTCTGCAAGCGTTAATGTTTGGTTGCATGATTAGCCACCTTCACAAACGCTTGCATTTTTCCTCCATCCACATCAAAATCAATGGCTCTGCGGCGTAAACTCAAGCTGAAACAGGCCTGCTGTTGACGACCACTGTGGCGTAACGCATGAAACGACTCCTCATAGCTTTAGTGCATTTCGTTTGGCACCAGTGCCATTCTCTCATTTCACAGACACAAATAACGTCCATGAGTGTCAGGAAAGAGTTCACCTGGGAGACCCGCAGCCCACGGGCTCCATATTTAGATCGGATCGGTCCAGATATAGCGTGGGTGCAGATGTCTGTCTGCCTGTGGCCATTCCACACCAGATTGCACAGACCATTACCCTCATAGAGAGATGCTTATCACCCACAAGAGCTATTAACCTATATAGAGCCTGGGAAACAGAGCACACTGCCGTAGTAATAGCTAAACATCCTTTACAAGGGCATACTTATAAACGGATGCAAATGAATGAAGGAGAATGGATGGAAAGTTACTCCTTCATCTCTAACAGTGACACCCAACTTTTCCAGCATCCCACAATTATCTTTCTCATTTATTTACTTCACAGGCATCTCAAAAATGTCTTCAATGAGTTATAAGCTAAAGCAACCGGTGAATTATTTCATTTCTTAGCGATCTGCTATTTACACTAGTTAGATGATATTTATACTTATACATAGTGGCAGATACTATTTGCACCTCAGTGTTGTTGTACATTAAACAGTATGCAATAATAATAAGAGTGTAAATTATTATATTTGTTAAAATTATTAAATGAATGCCGCCTTACTGAGACAATAAAGCCCTCTCTAAACCCTCACCTAACCGATAAACACAATAAGCACACGTTAGACACTTTGTTTCCACTTTATTTCCATTTTTATTGAAAATAAATGCCTTTCCGATCTGATATGTGATGGGAAAAAGGGATTAGAGCGAATTCGGTAAAAGGCTGATTCGAACCTCAGAGCAATTTGTCAAAACTTTCTGCTGCGTGCTTTACCCCTATACTATTGCTAATGTAATCAATTCTTCTGTAATTTTGTATAGACCACCAGATGTCAGTGGGCGGAGTTAGTGTAAACGGTGTTTGCTAACAAGGCGGGCTATTTGCAGTTAGTGTAAATAGACAATATTTTACTTTTTACTTTTTTTTTAATTTATTTTCTTTTTGAACAACACTACAAGTACTGTGAATGATATAATCACGCAAAATAAAATGCTTGACTATAAAACATTCAAGTTCATTGCAACATTATCAAAATACATATCCACAAAAAAACTTGCTTAAAAGACTTAAAAATGAGTTGAATCTCATGTAACTTAAAAAGTACAGCTTAAAATGGCTTAACTTATTTTTGATGAGTTGAAATAATGTAAAAACATACACCGATCAGGCATAACTTTATGACCACCTTCCTAATATTGCGTTGGTCCCCCTTTTGCTGCCAAAACAGCCCTGACCCGTCGATGCATGGACTCCACTAGACCCCTGAAGGTGTGCTGTGGTATCTGGCAGCAAGATGTTAGCAGCAGATCCTTTAAGTCCTGAACGTTGCAAGGTGGGGCCTCCATGGATTGGACTTGTTTGTTCAGCACATCCCACAGATGCTCGATTGGATTGAGATCTGGGGAATTTGGAGGCCAAATCAACACCTCACAGCCACCAGGGAATACCGTTTCCATGAAAGGGTGTACATGGTCTGCAACAATGCTTAGGTAGGTGGTACGTGTCAAAGTAACATCCCAGACGCACCCCGCCATCCACGTGATATAAAAGAAAATGTGATTCATCAGACCAGGCCACCTTCTTCCATTGCTCTGTGGTCCAGTTCTGATGCTCACGCGCCCACTGTTGGTCAGTGGGCACCCTGACTGGTCTGCAGCTATGCAGCCCCATACGCAACAAACTGCGATGCTCTGTGTATTCTGACACCTTTCTATCAGAACCAGCATTAACTTCTTGAGCAATCTGAGCTACAGTAGCTCGTCTGTTTGATCGGACCACACGGGCCAGTCTTCGCTCCCCACGTGCATCAATGAGCCTTGGCCGCCCATGACCCCGTCCCCGGTTCTCCACTGTTCCTTCTTTGGAGCACTTTTGATAGATCCTGACCACTGCAGACCGGGAACACCCCACAAGAGCTGCAGTTTTGGAGATGCTCTGACCCAGTCGTCTAGCCATCACAATTTGGCCCTTGTCAAACTCGCTCAAATCCTTACGCTTGCCCATTTTTCCTGCTTCTAACAAATCAACTTTGAGGACAAAATGTTCACTTGCTGCCTAATATATCCCACCCACTAACAGGAGCCGTGATGAAGAGATAATCAGTGTTATTCACTTCACCTGTCATAATGTTATGCCTGATCGGTGTATGTTGCCATGACTTACTGATCATGTCTGTTTTTACAGTGCACCTTATTTTGCACAGAGGAAGTAATCTATTTTCTGTGAATGTGCGACACTTATGATTCATTAGCCTTTATAGGTAAATAACTAGAAGAAGAAAAAAATGCAGTAAATGTTAAAACTATTTGCGCTACAAACCAGTGTGTTTATAATAATTGCAAATTCAGCAATTTAATATATATTCAGCATTAATATAGAAGTTACAAATGGCCGCTCCCCTTGAGTTTAAAGTTGGCATAAAAAAGGAATTTGCAATAGTTTTTTATTCCTTGTTGTGACGTATATCTGAGTGAAATGGCTTCTCAAACAAGAAAACATGTAGGGTGGGTCTTGATTCTGTTCATTGGAAATTGATTGGATGGTTGTGGTTTGCTATTGGTTGATCACATGTGAGTGACAGGTGGCCCCGCCCTCACGGCAGTAAACACATCATCAGAGACGTTCATAAAAAATAAAAAAAAAACAGCGACCCACCGGTAGAAATGGCGGTGTAGTTCGATTGCTCCCTGACTCGGTATCCTTAATCTACCTGTTCTCTCAGTAAAACCGTTAACATTTGGTTGGTTTTGGTTGATCTACTAACGGTGCAACGAATGAAGATGGCAAAACGTCAATTAAGAAAAAGCGAGTTAAAGACCCATATTGTGTTCCTGAGGGGGAACTTCGTGCCATTGTCGCTGACGAGCTAAAGATGCACCTTAGCTTCGACAGGGAACTGTTTAAGGAAGAATTCGCACAAGCTGGACTGCTAGGTTGGCCGCATATCCAAAGACTGTTACTTTAAGGGCAGATAGAAGAGTGTGTTCTAACTCTTTGCTCACTGCCGTTTCGTTACTGTTCTTGTTTGTGTTTTTCTGTTCCATGCCCAAGTCTGCCCACATAAGTTTAACCTGTTTTATACATACATTTATATGTGTAGTACTTGTGTATATACACTCACCTAAAGGATTATTAGGAACACCATACTAATACTGTGTTTGACCCCCTTTCGCCTTCAGAACTGCCTTAATTCTACGTGGCATTGATTCAACAAGGTGCTGAAAGCATTCTTTAAAAATGTTGGCCCATATTGATAGGATAGCATCTTGCAGTTGATGGAGATTTGTGGGATGCACATCCAGGGCACGAAGCTCCTGTTCCACCACATCCCAAAGATGCTCTATTGTGGTGACTGTGGGGGCCATTTTAGTACAGTGAACTCATTGTCATGTTCAAGAAACCAATTTGAAATGATTCGAGCTTTGTGACATGGTGCATTATCCTGCTGGAAGTAGCCATCAGAGGATGGGTACATGGTGGTCATAAAGGGATGGACATGTTTAGAAACAATGCTCAGGTAGGCCGTGGCATTTAAACGATGCCCAATTGGCACTAAGGGGCCTAAAGTGTGCCAAGAAAACATCCCCCACACCATTACACCACCACCACCAGCCTGCACAGTGGTAACAAGGCATGATGGATCCATGTTCTCATTCTGTTTACGCCAAATTCTGACTCTACCATCTGAATGTCTCAACAGAAATCGAGACTCATCAGACCAGGCAACATTTTTCCAGTCTTCAACTGTCCAATTTTGGTGAGCTCGTGCAAATTGTAGCCTCTTTTTCCTATTTGTAGTGGAGATGAGTGGTACCCGGTGGGGTCTTCTGCTGTTGTAGCCCATCCGCCTCAAGGTTGTCCGTGTTGTGGCTTCACAAATGCTTTGCTGCATACCTCGGTTGTAACGAGTGGTTATTTCAGTCCAAGTTGCTCTTCTATCAGCTTGAATCAGTCTGACCTCTAGCATCAACAAGGCATTTTCGCCCACAGGACTGCCGCATACTGGATGTTTTTCCCTTTTCACACCATTCTTTGTAAACTCTAGAAATGGTTGTGCGTGAAAATCCCAGTAACTGAGCAGATTGTGAAATACTCAGACCGGCCCGTCTGGCACCAACAACCATGCCACGCTCAAAATTGCTTAAATCACCTTTCTTTCCCATTCTGACATTCAGTTTGGAGTTCAGGAGATTGTCTTGACCAGGACCACACCCCTAAATGCATTGAAGCAACTGCCATGTGATTGGTTGATTAGATAATTGCATTAATGAGAAATTGAACAGGTGTTCCTAATAATCCTTTAGGTGAGTGTGTGTATATATACACTCACCTAAAGGATTATTAGGAACACCTGTTCAATTTCTCATTCTCAATTTCTCTGATGGCTCTCATTAATGGTGTGAAAAGGGAAAAACATCCAGTATGCGGCAGTCCTATGGGCGAAAATGCCTTGTTGATGCTAGAGGTCAGAGGAGAATGGGCCGACTGATTTAAGCTGATAGAAGAGAAACTTTGACTAAAATAACCACTCGTTACAACCGAGGTATGCAGCAAAGCATTTGTGAAGCCACAACACGCACAACCTTGAGGCGGATGGGCTACAACAGCAGAAGACCCCACCGGGTACCACTCATCTCCACTACAAATAGGAAAAAGAGGCTACAATTTGCACGAGCTCACCAAAATTGGACAGTTGAAGACTGGAAAAATGTTGCCTGGTCTGATGAGTCTCGATTTCTGTTGAGACATTCAGATGGTAGAGTCAGAATTTGGCGTAAACAGAATGAGAACATGGATCCATCATGCCTTGTTACCACTGTGCAGGCTGGTGGTGGTGGTGTAATGGTGTGGGGGATGTTTTCTTGGCACATTTTAGGCCCCTTAGTGCCAATTGGGCATCGTTTAAATGTCACGGCCTACCTGAGCATTGTTTCTGACCATGTCCATCCCTTTATGACCACCATGTACCCATCCTCTGATGGCTACTTCCAGCAGGATAATACACCATGTCACAAAGCTTGAATCATTTCAAATTGGTTTCTTGAACATGACAATGAGTTCACTGTACTAAAATGGCCCCCACAGTCACCAGATCTCAACCCAATAGAGCATCTTTGGGATGTGGTGGAACGAGAGCTTCGTGCCCTGGATGTGCATCCCACAAATCTCCATCAACTGCAAGATGCTATCCTATCAATATGGGCCAACATTTCTAAAGAATGCTTTCAGCACCTTGTTGAATCAATGCCACGTAGAATTAAGGCAGTTCTGAAGGCGAAAGGGGGTCAAACACAGTATTAGTATGGTGTTCCTAATAATCCTTTAGGTGAGTGTATATATATATATGTGTATGCACATGTTTCGATTGTCGCTATCTTTCTCAGGGATTACTTTATGGTCCTCCTGCATATTGTTAGTTCTGGTTGGTCAGGATATCGCTTTTACTCAATAACAATATGGCTATAAACATATTGTCATGGAACGTTAATGGGTTGAATAGCCCTGTTAAGCGAAACCAAATGCTTAGATTACCTAAGATGTAAAAAGGTCTCTATCGCCCTTATATCTCATTTGAAATCAGCTGACGTACATCGCTTTCAAAATAGATACTTTAAAGTGATTTCCTCCTCTTCGGCCGCCAATAAAACTAAAGGGGTGCTGATAGTGTCCAAGCGTCATACAGATTTTTCAATTATACGTTCTGGTGGAGATACAGAAGGCTGAATTACTTATGCTGTAGATTCCCTAAATAATACTAAATACGCTTTTGTATCTGTATATGCACCCAACAAAGGGTGATCCCTTATTTTTTCAAGAATTATTACGTTTAGTTGTGAATTTTAAGGACTGTGTCGTGGTGGTAGGGGGCCATTTTAATGCTGTGTTTGATGCTGATCCTTAGATAGATAGATCTCAATATATATAATGTCTGGCGTTCGCAAAATGACGGTGCTAGGGATTATACATTCTTTTCAGCTCGTCATAAGAGCTATTCAAGGATTGATTATCTACTTATGTCCCCTTTTCTTATTCCCTATATTAGTAAGGTGGATATTCTGCCACTTCTTTTGTCTGATCATTCCCCAATAATTACTACTTTAACCTCTATATCGTTGGGCTCCAGATGCAATCGCTGGAGATTTAATACTTCCTTGTTACAGGACTGAACATTTGTGGCTGAATTACACAGCTCTTTAAAGGAGTTTTTGGAGATTAACAGGGATTCAGCCTCTAACCCTCAAGCATTGTGGGAAACCACTAAATGTTTTATTAGGGGTAAATGTATATGTTTTTCATCCTTTAGTAAAAAGCACAGAGAGAGCCGTAAAATTGAATTAGAAAAACAAATGAATCTACTAGAGAAGGAGCTAAAAGGTACATTTTGTGAGATCAAGGTCAAAGAAGTGAATGTTCTTAAATCAGAATTAATATCTATATATTTGCATAGAGCTGAATTCATCATCGTACTAGACAATCTTATTGTTTTTATGGAGAACGCCCCTTTAAGCTGTTGGCTTTGAGGCTGAAGGATGGTGAATCTAAGGCCAGCATATCTGCTATTAGGCATGAGGGGTCGGTATATACTCAACCTAAGGATGTAAATATAGTGTTTGAATCCTATTATCGACGTTTGTATACTTCAGAATCCAGCACTGACCCAACAAATTTTAATTTATTCCTTAAGCATTTAAATCTTCCCAAATTAAATGATTCTCAGAGCAATACATCGGACAGCCCTTTGACCATTGAGGAACTAAAATCTGCCCTGGATTCCATGAGTAGTAATAAAGCCCCTGGGTTAGATGGGATTCCCCCAGAGTTATTGAAGACATTATGGGACATAGTGGCTCCCTTGATACTTAATTCTTTTAACTTTGCTTTAGAAAAAGGTGCTCTGCACAGGGACCAAACACAGCTTTAATAACTTTGCTGCTGAAAAAAGGAAAGGATTCCCTTGAATGTTCTAGCTACAGTCCAATTAGCCTTCTGTCCACAGATTCAAAGCTGATGGCAAAAGTCTTGGCCTTAAGATTGGATCAGTGTAGGAGACTTGATCAATTATGATCAGTCAGGTTTTCTAAGGGGAAAGAGATTTGCTGCTGACGATAAACGTAGGCTTCTTCATATTGTTCAACAAGATGAAGAGAAAGCATTTGACAGAATTGAGTGGAATTTTTTGTGGTCGGTCCTGGAGCATTTTGGGTTTGGCTCTTTTTTCTTACAAGCTGTCAAAACTATCTTTTTTGAATGTTCAGCCAGAGTTCAACTTCCTTCTGTCTTGGCAGGGGTACTCGTCAAGGATGTCACCCTTTTTAATTTATCATTAGAGCCTTTGGCCCAAACGATTGGACAATGTTCTGCAATAGTCCCTATAAGCTGTATGAATACGTCTCATAAAATTTCACTCTATGCCGATGACATTCTGTTGTATTTATCAAACATTACCGATTCGGTTAATGAACGCCTACAATTACTTGATACATTTGGTAAAATGTCTGGTTATAAAATTAACTGGAGCAAATCCATACTTTGGCCCCTTAATTTAGCTGCTAAATCAGAGATTCAGGCCTTACCCACTATGATTCCAGTCAACGACCAGTTTAATTATCTTGGGATTAGAATTTTTTCTTCATTATCTCGCATTTCTAAGTGGATCTATTAGTCTTGATAAGATTACAAGCAATCTTCTGTGTTGGTCTCCACTCTGCTTGGCTCTTCATGGTAGGATGGCCACTATTAAGATGAATATACTTCTGAGGCTAAGCTTTTTATTTTCCACGTCTACCCCTACGCTATTGCCACTGTAAATAATCTGGTGTCTTCCATAATTTTGCCTGGCCCAACCAGACCTTTAGTGAAAAAGGCGACCTATTTGCACTTAATGTAAACGACAACATTGCTGTAGTAAAACCATGTTTTACTACGTTTATACATGTGAAGACGAGCGGAGAGTATAGAATACTAGATTCAAAAATTAGCTAGCTAGCTAATACGTGCATATCAACAGCATGAATTAAACATGCAACCATAATATGATTAAATGTTAATAAATTAAGTGTATCAGCAATCATAAATCACAGAACAAATTTCTTAGAAAACTATTTTACGTAACTAGGGGACGAGGATCACTCAGTCGCTTTGTGTAAGTTCCAGTACGAAACAGCGCGGGGCACACCTGAGCTTATTTATGATTTTCCGATGGTAAAAACAAATTAAATGTTGTTGTATTACTTAATATATTATTAACATTTTACAAAAGTCAAACTCAACAAAATTTGACATTTTGTCCGTCATTAAAACTGCGGCATTACGTTTTCATCAACAGGTTACAACGTTTGTTGTAGCTATATAGGCGCTCAGTTTTTCCTGTTGTAAAATACATTTGGCCAAAATCTCATTTTATAAAAGATGAAATGCTACTGTATGCACAAGCTATTTAAGTGTAGGATATTGGCTATGACTAGATGGCAAATGCTAGCCCTCTCTCTCAGTCACGATAGAGGCGGTGGAGTATGAGGTTTACTGACAGTTTGAGGGTCCAACAAGATTTAGTCACAAGCCCTAATACCTTTCATTGGCTAAATATTTGTAAAACAGACAGAGAGACAGACAGACGTAAAGGGTGACCAATGGCATTGATTTATTGAAGAAGAAGAAAAAAACACCATTCAGAGTGTAAGGGCAAAAAGGGCATGTGCTCTGCACAGGTTGAGCCCTACCTGTGCACGTGCCTGCTGCTGAACTTTCCTTTTTTAGTTTTAAAATACATCGGAAATATTATTGCTATTGTTTAGCATGTTGTTTGGCATAGTTTGTGTGCTTAATAATATAGTACAGTCTTACCTTTGGCGTTTTGGTGCATTTCCCTGTTCTTGCATCTTTGATGTAGGTGATGTCCAATAGGTCTGTTTCCTGAAAGAGGGAGGGGGCAGATTTTATGTCACAGCTCACAAACACAATTTCATGCTGTTGGAGCGAATCAATATTATGTTAAATATCAAAAAAAACCATTCAGATGTCACGCACGGGAAATGTTGACAGAGAAAACACTGATGGAAAATCAAGAATTAATAATTAAGCAGAGGTCAAACACAGAGACTAATTCACGCATGCAGATCCAGATCAAAGAAATAATCGAATGACTCTCTTAAAAATACATTCCTAAGGAAATGATGCAGGGCCAGAGCGCCGCATTACTTGCGTCTGCAGTGTGTAATGGACACGCTGATAGATATGCTTTCTGACAGCTGCAGCAGAAACGAAAGCTGACGGCGTTCTGCTGGCACGGCAGAGCTACAACTGAGCTGGAACAACACAAAGAGGCATTTGCTCTTTATACTCATTTATGCAACACAGCAATGAATGAGGATAAAAATAGAACATCATTTTTATGACGGTAAAACCTGAATGTGCTCATATGCTCCAGAAACAATTCATGACATATGTGACATGTAAAGGTGCCCTATAGTGACACCCTGCTCCAAAACTAACAGCATTTTTTTTTTATTCCTTAATTTTAATTATGCATGCTTTTTATGATCTCATAAAATCAAATAATCAAGGTATACTTTAAAAGAAAATCATGCATCACACCATAGAGCTATTTAAATGAGCCACGCCATATTTGGGCATTGGCGCGAGTGCTATTTCTGAATATGAATATCACAAACATTGTGATTGCGATATTGCTTTTAAATATTTCATAAACAAGAACTTAATATTGAGTAACCTACATTTTAGACACAATATCCCATTGCAATCGGTTTTACCTTCATTAAGTTAGTTGAGTGAATGATTCAATGACTCAACACAGTCGAACTTCGTTCCTGAATGGTGTTTAAAGGCATAGTTCACCAAAAAAGAAAATTAGCCAATGATTTACTCGCCCTCAAGCCATCCCAGGTGTTGTATCATTCTTTTTGTCAGTATTGGAAACTCTCAGCCTTCCTTCATTTGACAGACGTCACATTTTTATTTTTGACGAGCTGCCGAGATTTTCAAGGCGCTATATTTTCCTCATGCATTTTGAAACAAAACTTTATTATATATTATGAAATTGTAGGCCATATATATGAAATAATTTTTATTAACAAGTGTCATGTTTTTTTTTTTACTTCGTTATAAAGACTATTTAGATCAATACTTGATCAAGCAATAATCAGAAACGGTGCAGTTAGTTGTTATTTTTCTGATTAACTTTTATTAGATTGTAAAAAATCTGGATGAATGATGTTCGAGGGGCAACACGTCTTATTCTTACCAATAATAATAATAATTGAATATACAATTTAATAATATGAATATAGATTTAATGTGCCAATAGGCTAATTCTGTCATGTGACGCCACATTTATTTGCGTTAAAGCCCCTTTTCTCGACAAGAACTGTTTCCAAACTAGTTTTTCACACATTTGAAGTATCGACATAGAATTTATAGCCTATGCTAAAGTTAATTTGTGTCGATATAGCTATATCATAAACATTTTGATGCGGTAAAAGATTTTTCGGGAAAAAAAAATCCTTGGATGGAAACCTGGCTGTTGATAACGCTTGCTTTGCTTAAATTCGATGCAAATAATAAATACCTACAATTATTTTCAGTACTAAATTTCAGTAGGGCTACTGTGATTATGAATTCGTTTAATTTGAATTTATATGCAACGAGCCGCTACAAGCAAACTACAAGCAACAGCACAAATACATACAATAGAGCAAAGATGCATAAAATAAACAGTGCTTTTCAGGTTTTTCAGGTACAGAAATTGAATAAAGTCATCAAATTTAAAATAACATTGCGTATTATAATCTTCATTGTATAAATTAAATAAAGATTAGTCATTATTGAAGTTACAAAAGTCATTCAGTCAAGAGCAGTGAGTGATTTTTTTTGTCATTTGTTGTTTGATTAACATTAAAAACACAGACAGCAGGAAAAGGCTTCTTTTCCCTTTAAAGGAACACTTTTTTTTAAAAAATAGGCTAGTTTTCCAACTCCCCTAGAGTTAAACTCTTGAGTTTTACCGTTTTCGAATCCATTCAGTCGATCTCCGGGTCTGGCGGTAGCTCTTTTAGCATAGCTTAGCATAGATCATTGAATCTGATTAGACCGTTAGCATCTCGCTCAAAAATGACCAAAGAGTTTTAATATTTTTCCTATTTAAAACTTGACTCTTCTGTAGTTACATCGTGTACTAAGACCGACGGAAAATGAAAAGCTGCAATTTTCTAGACCGATATGGCTAGGAACTATACTCTCATTCCTGCGTAATAATCAAGGAACTTTGCTGCCGTACCATGAGTGCAGCGGCGCAATGATATTACGCAGCGCCTGAAAAAAATATTTTCCAAAAAAGTGGAGTGTTCCTTTAAGACATAATGCACGGATTCAGTACATACTGTAAAACATGAACGCGTCTTTCTCGACTGTTTACATTTTACTGTAGACATAACCTACTATGTTCGCTAGGATACTCACCAAGACGAGCATGTTGACATAATTGTTGTGTGAATTTGTCCGTTCAAGCGCAAGACTTAAAAGAGAACTCAGTATTTGCTCGCTATCTGCGACATGCCGTGTGCACGCTTCAGATGAGTGCACACTGCGCACACACACACACACACAAATCTTCTCTCAGCACGCGAGTTCCCTTTCGCGTCTTGCTCTTGAATGTTTAAATTGGCAAGGCTTAAATGAGTTTAGTTTAAAACAAATAGCAACATGTGGTGTTCAGCTCTCACCTTGACATCGTCCCCTATACCCTGATTCACTATTCCCTACATTACTCCACTAATATAGTCCACTTGACGGAGTGAATGAAAACGAGTGAGGGAAGCCGAACACTGACACTGCAGTTTTTGCATAGTTTGTGCTCGCTGTTTAACAATCATTTGAAACTAGGCAAACTGGCAGCTCCAGTAGTAATGAAAAGATTTATCTTGAACTCTGTCAAGGAAACTAGCATGTATAAACCATAATTAAACAATTGAATAATCAATTAAAAAGGAATTTATACATGTATGATATTACACTGGACCAGCGGGGTATGGAAAATGGATGGGTGATTGATTAATTTGCCATCTACTGGCGAAACGCGGGAATTCATTCAGTGCGCAACCCTCACAGTGCATTATGGGTATTCTCTAGCCTTTGAGCGTACATCAGTTGTACACTTGTAAATTGCGGTGCATTGTGGGATTGAATGAGTGCAGTCAATAACGTCCACTATGGTTTCGGACAACACTAAAAATGGCTGTCCCCTCAAATAGTGCCCTAAGGGTATAGGGGGCGATTTCGGACACAGCCTGGGTCATGTTCGAGCAGACGCACTCGCAAACAAGAGTGACTGTTTTGTCCACGCTTTTTTATCATCGCTGTTGTTGTAATGTATTGGGAAGCCAAAATGTGTATCCATAGACATAAACACACATTAACCTAACTCTGTCTGTCTGTTTTACACGTTGTTATTTTCAACAAACCATATTATAGATGCGTCGTCAGATTTGAGATGAACCGCGGTGCAAGTGCGCTCTTACTTTTTTTTACTCAGACTTACAATGGCCGCTGCGTGATCGTAAAGTCCATGAGATCGTAGGGTGTCCCATTTGTCATTTTAGGTTTCAGAAGGGTGCTCGCGTTATGTTACGTCACGAAAGTGCTGAATCCTAGTTGTAGGAAGACCGCAAGTGTTTAGTGTGCCATTTGGGACAGGGCCAATGTGGAGTTAAAGGATTAGTTCACCTCAAAATGAAAATGTCCTGATAATTTACTCACCCCAATCTCATCCAAGATGTTCATGTCTTTATTTGCAAGATGAGCAATTTAGGTTAAAAACTATATACATTTTTTTTTTTTTTTTTTTAACTGACCGATGGTTCCGGTAGATAAGACTCTATTCCTCAGCTGGGATCGTGCAGAGCCTCTGAAGCCCTTCCTTTGAAACGGCATTGATTTGGATTTTGGACCTTCAACATTTTGGTTGCCATTGAAGTCTATGATGTGGAGAAAAATCCTGGAATGTTTTCCTCAAAAAACGTAATTTCTTTTCGACTAAAGAAAGAAACACACGAACACCTTGGATGAGATGGGGGTGAGTAAAATATCAGGAAATTTTCATTTTGAAGTGAACTAATCCTTTAAACGCAGCCTCGTTGAATGACTCCTGAATGAATCAGTGTTTTGAACGAATGAACGAATGACGTAACCTGTAGAAATAATGACTGAACAATCCTCACCTCTAATACACTGACAAACAGCCTGTCTGGAAGAAAAGACAAATATAATAAATATAATATGTTTTACACATAATATAGGCCTATATGCACATTATCGGCCATTAAACAAAATCCATATCGGTTGACTAGAGGTCAATTTATCTTTAGGGAAAGTTTTTAATCACATCAAAACCAATTATAATATCAAAATCAGTTCATTGTCATTATTTCTATATTATATATCTGTTCATTCCTGAAACACATATTGGACGGGCTGCGATCCCCAGCCCTCGCTGACACACTTCTGTGCAGTCTAAGGGTGAGGACAGGACAACAGACTCCAGATTATATAAAGACAACCTGGATGTCATTTGTTTCGGCGCTTTGACCTGAAACACTAACACAGGACGAGAAACACGTCTCCTTTAATATTCACTAGGCCACGAGGTCCTTCCCAACTCAACTCACATTTATTCCACACCGTCAGATAACTTTGAAATGAAAACCTAATGCACGAAAGAAGCTGTAGGATATTTTAATGCAGTTTTACTTTTTCTGATCATGTCATGCATGCAATGATGCCATGCAATGCAGAGCGCCTCATAATATGACTATATAATATTTATGATAATTGCAAGTAACAGCCAAGGCTATCTGAATAATGAAAGCATCTCTCAGTCAACCGGTTCATCTATGAAAATGCGAGTATGGTGGCGAGTGCTTTGTCAGCGCCATGGCAACAGGGGATGGAGGTGGTCCATGACGGGGAGTTGGGCTAAAGCAATTTGAAGACAGGCACCAGGCACTGTAGAAATCAGCTTGCAGAAGACGTCGCCAGCGAACTCGGCGCTCACTGAAAATCCATTGAGACTACATGATCAAATATCTGTTAGTTCAGCAGAGCAAACCACAGACTATTGACTCTCTATCCACAGAAAACTCACAAACGTACTGCAATGTTCAATAATGAAGCTGGTTGTAAGTGACTATGATGATTTGCTTGTCTCTCACAGGCGACAATCAGGCCTGCAGTGCATCTAAATATAGAAAATCATGCATTGATTCAATAGATGCTTGCTTGGCATAACAATACAGGATGCTATTGCATTACTATTGGCCAGAGGCGCCTGCTCTGGCATTCCTCATGTATTTTATGGACAGGAAAAACTGTCATGTTTGTTTTCATTGCTTTCATTGATTTGCTATCTAAAAAAACAACTGTGAACTGTGGTGTCTCTGTCCATGTGCGTGTGTATTATACACATGATATCAGGGTCAGCCTGTCAGGAACGTGTTATTATTTAAGGTAAAGTGTGACCTGGACATGCTTTTGTAGGGCCCTATGATATCCGTTTTATTTATTTTTTTATTTTAATTTTTGGGATTCCATTTTAATTGTTATAATAAAATTTTAGTCAAATTAATTGAAATCATGAAACATATACAATTTAACAATTTATTAAAAGTTTAACAAAAATTACATGTTTAGGGCCATTTGAAATGCATTGATTTTTTTTCCAAATTCCGTTTTTTTCTGTTTTAATTTCTCCGGATTCCGTTTTTTTTTTTTTTATATATCTTTTTTTAAGATATTTTAATGGTTGAATTAAATTTTAGTAATCAAAAAACATGTCTAATTAATTGAAATCATGAAACTTATACAATTTAACAACAATTTATTAAAAGTTTAACAAAAATAACATGTTTTGGGCCCTATAAAATACGTTTGATTTTCTTTCTCAAATTCCATTTTCTTTTTTTCCACATTTTAAATGACCAAAATTTAACTGAATTCCTAAAAACATATATTTTTTTTTCATTTCCATGATTTTTTCACCCCCAGAAATTCAGAATATCAGCGTGAACCTGTTATATGTTATTATTTGATTAATTTTAAGGTAAAGTGTGAGTATGCATCAAGCCGCTCAGAGCAAAATTCTAAGAATGACGTAATTTTACTCTTATTGTTAGACTTAAGAGTAAGTGTGATTCATAAAGGTTCCTAAGACTAGGTCTCAGCTCCTAAATTATTTAAGAGAGCTGGAGAGGTATCCTAACCGAGTTAGGAGTAACAAGATGGCAGCAGAGAAGAGGAGACACACACTTTCTAACAAAAATATAATGTATTGGAGTTAAATGACAGGGAGTTGATAAAATGATAAAAGCTTGATCGTCAAGATATTCTTTTTGTAACTGACCTA
This sequence comes from Rhinogobio ventralis, assembly GCA_039654625.1. Lineage (NCBI taxonomy): Eukaryota > Metazoa > Chordata > Actinopteri > Cypriniformes > Gobionidae > Rhinogobio > Rhinogobio ventralis. The sequence goes on along the minus strand of CM077202.1, from coordinate 38,295,270 downwards.
GAAAGAAATGTAATAACTTCTCCCACTCTACAAATCAATGCTCTAACTACAGAAATAAAAGTCATAATTACATATTTTGGCGACAGGTACCGGTGATGCCTTGCACCCAGCAGTGGGTCAGCACACAGTTTACAGGGTCTTAAATAACACCAAAAAAAGACCCTACAAGTTTGCTTAAACCATCAAAATATGAGGACAATATTTTTATACTTGTATATTTTAAAATATGAGGGAAGAACAAAACACTAAACTTAGTGAAGGTATATCTGACAAAATTATTTGACTAAAAAGGCAAAGCTACAACAAAAAAGCTCACAGGAAAGGAAGCATACATTGACTGCAACATAATCAGTTATTAATATTTCATTGGTCCCTCTCATGTGTATGGAAAATTATGTCCATACAATTTGGCATGTTTCATTGTGTTATCACACAATTGATTCCAATCACAACTATGCAAAATACTTACAAAATCTTTAACACATTTTAATAATATTTGAATAAAGGGTGAAGATCACTTTGGACCACTACTGTATGGCAGTTCATTGACTTCCCAACTAACATTCAAACCATGCGGCAAAAGCAAGACTCTTTTATGAGGATTCCGGGCTTCCCTGGAGCTGTTGGAGCCGTTGATGGAACTCATGTCGCATCATTGCTCCGACTGTAAATGATAGTCGGATAGAAAAGGATCCCACAGCATCAATACTATTTCATGATCATTTTGCACAATGCCATTTTAAATGCTTGGTGTCGTGTTGCTGTGACTTCACCCTTGCAGCCTCACTACTGGTCGAGGGCGGCCATTTTGCGTTGACATCATTGCAGTCCTTAGTTTGCAACACTTAAGTGTCACCTCAGTCAGCACTTAAGAATCAGTCTTAGACTTTACTGAAAGTTGCTTTTAGCTTCTTTATAAAAGTCTTACTTTACTAAGAATTTTTTGACACTTAAAGCCGGGCACACACTGTGAGATTTTGGCCACGATTTGGCCATCTGAGACATATTTTGCAAATCCTAAAAGATTCCTCTGATCCTAGGCTAAAATCTGAAGTCTTTGATCATTAGTTTGACGTGTTCACCGGCAGCCGATTAATGACCGCTGCGATCAAATTTTTACCTCAGACGAAATTCTGGCAGTGTCAATCCTGCAGTGTGACTTCTACGACAACCGTCAAATTATCTTCATTTTTCAAGACAAACTATGAACAAAATGAGCGCTAGAGATTTCTTTGTAGCCACCATTTAAATCCCGCGTGTAATGCGGCTCACCGCCACCGAACGCGTCATTCATTGACGATTTTCTTGCGTGCGTCCGTTTTAGCGCGCCTCAACTATCGTACAGTCTGACATTAATGACAACTTAGATCTTACAGTGTGACATGGCTTACAGAGGGGATCATGTTCGTACAGTCTGATAAGAAACAATCTTAAAGGACTATTATAAATCGCACAGTGTGCACCCGGCTTTAGTCAAAGCTTAAGACTATTCTTAAGAGCATTTCTGAGAAGTTTTATATTGGGCCCTGGATATACTTTTGTAGGGCCAAATGAAATACATTTTCAGTTTCTCCATTGTAATGGATAAATACAATTTTAATAATAAAAAATCATGACTAATTAATTGAAATCATGAAACTTAATTTAACAGCAATTTATTAAAAAGTTTAACAAAAAGTACATGTTTAGGGCCCTATGAAATACATTTTATTTTTACCAAATTATATTTTTTCTGTTTTAAGTTTTCTGGATTCCATTTTTAATGGTTTAATTAAATTTTAATAATCAAAAAGAATGTCTAATTAGTAATTAATTTAAAAAAAAATTCTGGCAATCAAATGAAGGCATAAAAAAACATTAATTTAACTGATCTTTTAATCATAAGTGCTGCACAACAGAGGCCCTATTCACAAAACATCTCAAGGCTAAAAGTAGCTCCTAATTAAAAATAAACTCTTAAAAATAATGGGCGTGTCAGTCCTAATTTTAGGACTCCTAAGTTTTTGCTCTAAGAGTATTTCACAAAGCATTTTAGTGCTAAAACCAGCTCCTAAATCTGTGAAACGTTAGGAGTAGTCAAGAGGACTCCTAAGACCAAATCACAAACAATCCTAATGGATGTTGCGGACCTTTCTCTCCTTTCTCTCTTCCACTTCGCTTCCTGTCTACTCACTGTCCTATCATAATTAAAAGGCAAAAATGCCAAAAATAATAAATAATATTTTTTAATTTAATAAATAAGAAAATAATGTCTGATTACCTGTGGCAGTTGTTTCACGAGTTCACACTCGGATAGAGTAAAAGACGCAAATAAGCCTATGTTTGGTGTGTTGTCCAGGGGGTCGAGGGGGTCGAGGGCTCTGAGCTCAGAATTGAGCCCAAACCCAGAGTTCTGCCCCAAATCCCCGGCTGGGCCGAGAGTGAGGAGTCGGGATGGCGGAGGGATGCAGTAAACTGTGGAGGTAACTAAGTGAATCGGCTGTGTATACTGTATGCCTCCTCTAGAGCGGATTAGATATTGCTCCTCCCGAACTTATGAAGCATCATTTGTCGCTTGAATTCTGCAATCTCTCGAGAATGCAAGAGGCTGACAATTAGCTGAGCATTTGCTTGTTTAATTAGTGACACTTAGCCTACTTTTTGAAATCTTTATTTGAATATGGCAACATGATATCTCATTCTACAATATTCCTATGATTAAATCACTGATGGAGACCCCTCCCTCATCAGCCAATCGCTGTGGTCATGGTTAGTAAGCATGATGACATCATCCATAGCAACGAGGTCAACCCCGCCCTCACTCTCAGCTTCTCTCTATTCCTTAGTAAAAGTTGGTCTCAGCAGCTTTGGGAATGTTTTAAGAGGAAACTCTTAACGAAGAACTTTTACTGCCATTTAGGAGAACTCTTAGTGGTAAGATCAAATGTTTTGTGAATACGGCCCCAGATCTTAAAACATGGAAGAAAAAAATGGATATTCCTTAAAAAATAAAGTTTTAATAATTTATTATTATTAGTGTTTGTATTATTACACTAAGCCCGTAGCTAAATTCTACTGTACAACAGTAATATATATGTGTCACAATTTCTTTAAGTTAAACCGAACTTTTATTTTGACAGGTTTATGATATGACAATAGTTTTTCTCAGATGAAATGGTAAATTGCTCATGAATCACAGACACTGGGCTTAAGGCAATAACTGAAGGCAGTTTTGGTGTCCTGCGAGTCCTTCAGCGTCCGTCACAATTAGCAATGTTTTATTCAATACCATCTGGTATCAGAAGATTGAGTCACTCAGATGAATATTATTCTGATATTACTCACGACTGCTTTCACAAACTCTGTGTGACAAATGATATGATAAAGTTTGCTGGAATACACTTGCACTCGACTGAATCATAATCGATTCTCTTATATAAAAGAGAGAGAGGAGAGGAGAGGATATGCTGCCAAATCCACTCAACTTACATGACCTCACTTCCTGTTGCTTTCGCTGTAGATCAATTTACATACAGTACTGTGCAAAAGTCTTAGGCACGTTGGTATTTTCACACAAAAAAAATGTTTTTAAGCCAGTTATTTATATCTTTTACTGTAGTGTGTCAGTAGGAAATATCAGTTTACATTTCCAAACATTCATTTTGCAATTAATTGTAATAGATAAGAGATTTTTTTTTTTTTATGCACAAGAAGTCTGACAGCAGCCGGTCTGATCTGATCTCACCATCATCGAGTCTGTCTGTGATTACATGAAGAAACAGAAAAAACTGAGACAGACTAAATCCAGAAGAACTGAGGCAACGTCTCCCAGACACTTGAGGAAACCTTCCTGCAGAACTCCATGAATAGGTGTAGGAACAGATGCAGGCGACAACGCAAAGGGTGGTCACCCCAAATATCCATTTGATTTAGTTCATAGAAGTTCATTCATAAATAAAAGCTATTTATGTTATTATTTTTGACAGCATTCTCACTTTAAAGCATTCTGACAAGTGCCTAAACTTTTCCCAGTACTGGAGTTCTGCAGGAAGGTTTCCTCAAGTGTCTGGGAGACGTTGCCTCAGTTCTTCTGGATTTAGTCTGTCTCAGTTTTTTCTGTTTCTTCATGTAATCACAGACAGACTCGATGATGGTGAGATCAGATCAGACCGGCTGCTGTCAGACTTCTTGTGCATAAAAAAAAAAAATCTCACTGGATTATTACAATCAATTGCAAAATGAATGTTTGGAAATGTAAACTGATATTTCCTACTGACACACTACAGTAAAAGATATAAATAACTGGCTTAAAAACATTTTTTGTGTGAAAATACCAACGTGACTAAAGACTTTTGCACAGTACTGTACATTTACACTGTAAAAAATATATATTTTTCAAAGATTACTGGAGTACGTTACTTGCCGTTTCTTTATCATTAGGGGTTCAAGCGCTGAAACTCTATTGTAATGGTTACATTTTCCAAGGATGAGCATTCCCCCCTAAAACTGATCGGGCAGACCAAACCGTTAGTCGTAGAGACTTGAAACTTTGAGGGCTGGTAGTACTCACACCGCCTACAACATCACCGAGGTGCGCCCCGATCGGCCTGACGGGGGCGCTACAACGGTCAAAAGTACCAAATGGCATATAACTCCTAAACCGTTAGGCGTATGCTCAGGTGTCCTATATCGCTGGAATCCTTGGCTCAAGACTAACAAAACCGTTTTTTGCCAACCTACTTTTGCGAACTAGTCTTAGGTTTTTTGCCTGATTGGAACCAAACCAGTGCAGAAATATTCTCTGGAGAGTGAATATCAATATTTAATCAAAAAAAGTTGACATTTTGATTCACGGTAGCTAATGGAAGCCAATATGTTCGATCTGGGCGGGGCCACTTTTACTAAAACGGCTATAACTCGTGAACGGAATGAGATATTTTCACCAAACTCTGGACACGTATGTGACCCTGGACCATAAAATCAGTCATGAGGATAATTTTTAATTTTTTGCTAGGATAAGACAATATTTGGCCGAGATACAACTAATTGAAAATCTGGAATCTGAAGGTGCAAAAAAATTTAAGTTTAAAGTTGTCCAAATGAAGTCCTTAGCAATGCATATTACTAATAATAATTCATTTTTTATATATTTACTGTAGGAAATTAAAAAAATATCTTCATGGAACATGATCTTTACTTAATATCCTAATAATTTTTGGCATAAAAGAAAAATGGATAATTTTGACCCATACAATGTATTGTTGGCTATTGCCACAAATATACCCGTGAGACTTATGACTGGTTTTGTGCTCCAAGGTCACATATATAAGAGCTCATTTCAAGGTCACGTTAAAAAAAATTAGACGATTTAACTCTTGGTGGCGCTATAACAAGAAAACAACATGAAAATGGCTATAACCACCTGACCGCTAGTCTGATTGACTTGAAAATTGGCATGCACTGTCTTTGTCCAAGGTGCCATGATAGTCTATGAAGACATTGGCGTATCTAAAAAAACATGGCCGCCATCGGCAAATGAAGTTTGAGCACCTATTAGACAAGGTTAACGGAACGATCGGAACGAAACTCGTGGGCAAGAATTTAGAAAGAAATCGGCGCTAACAAGTTTTAAGCCTTTGTAATCACGTGGTGTTTCACACATACACACGATATTAATATCATTTGATAGATCTCTTCATACGGAACAACTTTGCCTCATGAACCACTGCTGTCAATCAAATCGTTCATTAAATATTTGTGATTGAGTGAAAAACCTGGGACTAATTTGCAAAAGTAGGGTTTTTACATAATCTGAATAAAACAAATTCAGTACAATTCTCTGGACTCTCCAGATCAATAATTATCCAAAAAAAGTTGAACTTTACTCCTTGGGTAGCATAACAGGGTCATTTAGGGAATTGGTGTGGCAAAATATACTCAAAAGCCTATAAATCCTAAACGAAAGCTCAGAACTTCATGAAAATTGGTGAGCACGTGACATAACATTCTAAAAAAGCATGCACACTTTTATGGAGATCGGACCATAGATGATGCTTTAACTGTTAAAAAGCTTTAAAAAACATATATTTAAATTGCCTGTATTGGCTGTAAATGGTCTTTTCCATCTCTAAGCGATTACATGCTTGCTAAATTGAAAGATTGATTAAAGATTGAACCCCGATAATTGCTGCTCGCAGCTATATTTATTTGTGAAATTTACTAGCAATTTCTAAGTGATAATTGTTTCAAAGTAAATCCTACACCAACATTTTTTCATTTTTCCCCCCTTGAAATGTCATGTAAGACCAGGAACATGCATTATGAAAGTGAATAGGGTCAGTTTGGAATTCATGTTAAATTGCATAATTCTGTCTAAAAACACTCGGCTCATCAAAAGAGGTGAATTAACATGAAAAATGAAGGTATTTTTAACATACTTTTTCAGTTCAAAATCACTGTCATGGCAGGTGAGCTCTTCATTTGCTGAAAACATTTAAACCGCTCAATGCCCTTAATTTTCTAGATAAGATACACTTGTGCTTTCTGACGCCCTCAGCGCTGCTGTAAACGGCAGAATGAACTGATGTTATCTTACCAAATGCGCTTGTGAATCTTGAGTAATTATTGTCTGGCGTCCCATAGAGCAATTCTGCCTTTTAATACAATGTGACTTCCTGTTCTGCTCCTCCTCACCCACACGTAACTCTATTCAGATCATTTCAGAGCAATTACTATTGAGCTCAATCTATTAGATGCTGTTTATCAAATCAGCAGCTCCAGGTACATCAATCAAGATGAACGCTGAATGAATGTGTATAGTATTTTTACAATGGCATAAAAAGTGACAGACAGACAGAAACTCTGGAACACTTCAGATTAAAAATTCATCCATACTTTGATCTATGCTCTGATTTAAAGTGGGACGCCTCTATAAGCCAAACTCTGAGGCTGTGTGAGCCGTTGGCTGTCAGTGGTCCATCTGGACAATAGACTCAACCGTATTCCCTACAGACAGACGTTGGAAAGTGACATCACACTAGATAAAATTAACGGTTTTGTCCTGATGGGATGCACATTGTGCCCTTGCTTCTTACGTCTCTTTTTAATGCCCAGGACATTTAAAGTCTTAGCCTCAGGCAAACCTACGGACCAATGCTGTTACCGTTAAACTAAAAATACTAAAAACATTAAGTGAAATAAACTAACTCTAAATGTATTTATTTATTTTACTGTGTAATTGAAATTAATTAGATGTAAAATAAATAAAAATAAATAAATGCAATGTTAATTGTAATAAATTAGAGGTTAAATAAATAAAAATGAAAAAAAAAAAATGAAATGTTACTTTAAATTATAAATAAACAAAATAAAATGTCAAATTAATAAATAAATGTAATGTTAATTAAAATAAATTAGATGTTAAATAAATAAATAAATAAAAATAAATGCAATGGCAATTTAAAATAAATTATTTAAATTTAAATAAATAAACAAAATGTAATGTTAATCAAAATAAATAAAATGTTAAATAAATAAAAATAATTAAATAAATAAATGTAATGTTAACTGAAATGTTAAATAAATAAATACAAATTAATTAATTCGTTAAATGTAATGTCAATTGAAATACAATAAATAAATAAAATGTCAATTGAAATAAATTAAATAACATAGGAATATTAAAAAACGTTGTTAGTTTCAAAGGCAAATTTACTAGCACTAAAATTACTAAAACTAGAATTTAAATAAAAATGAATAAAAACTAAATAGGCACATTAAAATCAAAAAACTAAAATAACACTGACAAACCGATCAACAAATATTGCACACAAAACTGGCACTTGTGTAAGAAAAAAAAACAAATAATAATACTCACACGCTTGTGAGTATTATTGAGATTTGAGAAGCTTTACCTTATTCTGATCGGTCCAGTACAGGAAGTATCCCTGAGGATCGACGCGTAACGTCACTGGGGTCACAGTAGAAGAATCCTGAGCAGAGAAATGACATTTTTAAATCTAAATGCACAGCAGAAATAATATAGAAAATGTCTATGGATAACATATTAAAGGTCCCATGAAAAGATGCATTGCCATATTTCCTATTGATATTCAAGACATATTTAAAGACATATTTTATTAAATAAAGCCAATAGTTTGCAACCGTCGGATTAAGTAAAAACTCCATTCATTTTCTACATAGGGAAATTGTTTTTAATGATAACTTATAAACCTTTAAAGACAGCCCTACTGTGAGCTACGAGGTTGTTAAACAATGATATTTGCTTCCATTAAAGCCGTTAGCCTGCATTATTTCAACATATTTTTTTAAATAATCATGCTTAACAGTGAAAAACTACATTACCCATAATGCTGTACAGAAAATCCACCAATCAGAGAGTTGCAAGAAGCAACACACTCTAAAATAGCTGTTAAGCTCCGCCTACTCTCATGAAACACTGCAAATGACGTAATCAAGCCGGTCTCCGTATGCTTTCAAAATACTTAAATATATGCATCTTTCTATATTTCTCCATTTTTTGTTTAAATGCCACGGCCTACCTGAGCATTGTTTCTGACCATGTCCATCCCTTTATGACCACCATGTACCCATCCTCTGATGGCTACTTCCAGCAGGATAATGCACCATGTCACAAAGCTCCAATCATTTCAAATTGGTTTCTTGAACATGACAATGAGTTCACTGTACTAAAATGGCCCCCACAGTCACCAGATCTCAACCCAATAGAGCATCTTTGGGATGTGGTGGAACGGGAGCTTCGTGCCCTGGATGTGCATCCCACAAATCTCCATCAACTGCAAGATGCTATCCTATCAATATGGGCCAACATTTCTAAAGAATGCTTTCAGCACCTTGTTGAATCAATGCCACGTAGAATTAAGGCAGTTCTGAAGGCGAAAGGGGGTCAAACACAGTATTAGTATGGTGTTCCTAATAATCCTTTAGGTGAGTGTATATATATGCATATATGGATCTGAATGCAAGATCCCATCGGTACAGATGGAGGAGAAAGATGGCACAAATGCTAAAAGTTTCCTTTTACAGTGGCATAAAGATGAGCACAGAGCCAACAGATGGAATAAAACCCATCATTTTGATATCAAGGGTCTGTAAAGAGTTATTTTAAGCACACTGAACAAAAAGCGCAGCTAAATCAAAGTCTCCAGTAAAGCGACGTCATGTTTCTGTGGGAGGTTAAGACTAATCTCGCCTCGTGCAAGAAAAACACATGGGATTTCTGTGGCAATCCACTTGAAAACATGTTTCTCGGGACGGACTGAAAGTCGAGGATTGACTCAGAGACATTGCATAAGTGCTCTATATTTGTGTGATTCATGCTGGCTTGTAATAATTTCCCACTGGTAGAAGTCACAAAATTCTAGAAGCACGAAATGAGACGCAGGTCCTGTTTTAAAGCAGACGTTTGAACAGACAAGCAGCCGTGCTAAAGTCTCATCTGATGAGGAGCGAGGAACATTTCCCCCTCAAGCAGACGGTGCGATCATAAAGAGATCTGTAATTGATTGTGTTATTTTAGATCTTGCGTGGGTCTGCACACATTCGAACTGCACATCTAAGTTGGGCGGCGCAGCATGTCTTAGCTAATGTAAGGCAGACGAGGAAGACGGGAATTTAAAGCATGAAAGTTGCCATAGCAACAGGCCAACATTTCCAGTTTTATTTGCAGAGGAAAGCTTTTAAACGTCAACATTTTCAGCACAAGCTCATGTAAAGCTGTATGGCATTACGGTGCTGATAGCAGTCAGACTCCTCCAGAACACTTACTGCATTTATTTAAAGTGATTACAGGGCCGCAAAGCGCGTGAGATCACATTGAAAATACCTGGATTAAGTAAAACCAAGAATAGCAAGAAATATTTCAGATTCTGCACCATTTCTAGGTCAAATTATTCAAGTGGAGACATTAACTCTCAACAGACGGTCAGGTTTTCTTCTTCTATTGAAGCAATTCTGGAGAACATGATCCTCAGGATTTGTTCATGCATCAAGAAATACGCCAAATACATTCTCAAATGCATGCTAATGTTTCTTGTCTGCTGATAATTTGTAATGAAAGAAAGTGCTAAAAATGGTATCAGACTGTGGGATTACAAATTTAAGAATCTGTTTTAAACTAAGGGAAGTACATTGTGTTTTACATTTTGAGGTAAACTTGACGACATTCTAAGGAGATCAAATTAGGCAGCTTCAGTGTTTGAGACATTAGTCTTTTGTCTTTATGCACTTCCTGACCAAATGGCATGACGATCTCAAGGCACAGTTGGCCTTTGTCCGTATGATAATGTGAATGTATGGGCAATACTGAGTCAGAGTGATTGGATTAGCATCTATGCATTTGAATGACACTGTTATACTGATTGGATTAGAACTGGTGACTGGCCATTGCTTTGTTTAGATTGTCTCCTCCTCTACTCTGTGAATCCCTCCCCCTAAAATGTAGTATAAATTACAGTGTATACTGTTTGAGTCAGTACTATGACTACAGCGACCAAACAGCGCATGTCTCAATAAAGAGTAACGTCTGCTTGAAAGATATCCCAATGTCTCCTGGTCTCTGCTTTGACGAGGAAAAAGTTTCCTACAAGACTTAAATGAGCTAGACTAGCAGCTTTTTTGACAGAATTTGTAGAAGCAGTTTCTAAAATGAATGTAGCCTGTATGATTAAAATAACTAAGAATGGCTTTTATATTTTGCTTTAGAGCATCAGTTAACAAACAAACGTACTGATGTTACCAACTAGTGGTCGACCGATATATAATCGCAAAGGCCGTTATTTGGCATTTTTTAAAATATCGGCATCAGCCGATCAGTTTTTCTGTTTGCCCAATGTGTTGGAAGAGGGACTTTTATTTTGACGGCGCTGAGCTCTCGGTTTAACAGCTGTTTAATGCATTACTAGATAGAACTGCTAAACAAAGAAAGTAAACTGTATACAAAAAAGTTATAGCGTTTGCTTTTATATTATTAGTAACAGAAAGGCAAACACTGCGCGTGATGGTCGGTTTGTGCGAAGTGAATACAGGAGAGTTCAGCTTCACTGGAGATGAACAATCGACAAACTTTAAATCCTTGATTTCAAACAAAAAACTATATCAAAGACTTCTTATATAGGAAGATGGTGCACTCTTATGAATGGGAGAAAGTGCAATGCCCAATATGGCGAATAAGCCCCGCCTTCTAAATGAAAGAGCCAATTGTTGATTAGTAAAGTCATCGCGTCACTGCAGCTGCCGTTAGAAGCTCCGGTTGCTATAGAAACAGGCAGTGCTCTGAGATGCGTGTTTAGGATTGCGCGTTTAGGATTGCGCATGCACATTAGGTCTGTCCATGCTGAAAAATTCAGTTTTTCATCACGATTTGAGTGTTTAGAAATCAAATTTATGACAGTTGATTTCATTGGTGATTTCAAATATGAAATTTAATCGTAAGCTTGGCGAACAGTTTTGGAGAATTTGATGTTTCCCCATTCAAAGAGATAGGAGCTGCACTTGCATGATGAGAGGCGTTTCAAAGATGGCCGCCGAGTGAAATGACTCGTCTTAAAGTCCTCATGAAATCAAAATTGACCCTATTTACTTTGTTAGCACACATTACAGGTCTTAGGGTGAACAATTAATCCGTGCAAGTTAATACACAGAAAAAAGTTGTTTGTCGCAGTAATCTTTAATCAAAATCTGAAAAGTTACTTAATATCCTTAACCACTCCCCTCCATTAGTCTGCTATGAGCGAGAAATGGAGAGGAGTAGCGCTGAAGTAAAACCCTGCCCTCTATTCAATATTCCATTTCACTTGGAAATACGTCACAGCACTGAAGGAAACTCAGCTGCTACTTCCAGTTCACTGGGACTTTGAATATATTCGGTTGCCCACTATATCATATTCATGCAATTCGCGCTACGCTGTAAGTGAAATTAGGGTTACCTTGTCATCATTTGAAAAAATATGATTCACAGTATGCACAAACTTACCAGATTAGCCTACCGAGTGCCCTGTTGGTTATACTGTAATATGATCAAGAGCCATCGAAGTAAGTCTTTTTAAATTAGAGATTTATTTTTTAATTTATTTTCAAATTATTTATTTCTAATTTATTAAATATTAATTCAAATAAATATAAAGTGCATACATACACCAATCCGGCATAACATTATGACCACCCTCCTAATATTGTGTTGGTCCCCTTTTTGCTGCCAAAACAGCCCTGACCCGTCGAGGCATGGACTCCACTAGACCCCTGAAGGTGTGCTGTGGTATCTGGCACCAAGATGTTAGCAGCAGATCCTTTAAGTCCTGTAAGTTGCAAGGTGGGGCCATGGATCGGACTTGTTTGTTCAGCACATCCCACAGATGCTCAATTGGATTGAGATCTGGGGAATTTGGAGGCCAAGTCAACACCTCAAACTCATTGTTGTGCTCCTCAAACCATTCCTGAAACATTTTTGCTTTGTGGCAGGAGCATTATCCTGCTGAAAGAGCCACAGCCACCAGGGAATACCGTTTCCATGAAAGGCTGTACATGGTCTGCAACAATGCTTAGGTAGGTGGTACGTGTCAAAGTAACATCCACATGGATGGCAGGACCCAAGGTTTCCCAGCAGAACATTGCCCAAAGCATCACACTGCCTCCTCCGGCTTGCCTTCTTCCCATAGTGCATCCTGGTGCCATGTGTTCCCCAGGTAAGCGACACACACGCACCCGGCCATTCACGTGATGTAAAAGAAAATGTGATCAGACCATGGCGCTATCAGAACCAGCATTAACTTCTTGAGCAATTTGAGCTACAGTAGCTCGTCTGTTTGATCGGACCACACGGGCCAGCCTTCGCTCCCCACGTGCATCAATGAGCCTTGGCCGCCCATGACCCTGTCTCCGGTTCTCCACTGTTCATTCCTTGGAGCACTTTTGATAGATCCTGACCACTGCAGACCGGGAACACCCCACAAGAGCTGCAGTTTTGGAGATGCTCTGACCCAGTCGTCTAGCCATCACAATTTGGCCCTTGTCAAACTCGCTCAAATCATTACGCTTGCCCATTATTCCTGCTTCTAACACATCAACTTTGAAGACATAATGTTCACTTGCTGCCTAATATATCCCACTCACTAACAGGAGCCGTGATGAAGAGATAATCAGTGTTATTCACTTCACCTGTCAGTAGTCATAATGTTATGCCTGATTGGTGTATATATATCAGCTTTATATCGGCCACCCTGCTCTCTAAGATATTGGCAATAAAAATGTTTTACTTTGGATAATGTTGGTAACCAGACAGTTGACGGTTGCAGTTCCATAGCATTTTTTCCTACTATGGAAGTCAGTGGGTGCCGTCAACTATTTGATTACCAACATTCTTCAAAATATCTGCTTTTGAGTTCAACAGAAGAAAGAACTCATACAGGTTTGGAATAACATGAGGTTGAGTAATGTTTTGGGAGAAATATCCCTTTAAGAGTTGAGTTACAGTAGATTTTTGATTACAAACAGAACCAAATATTCAAGCTCTGCATGGACTAAAATGAAAAGTCATTAAAAACCCATTTGATCAACCATGAAATGCAATATCGGGGAGGACATTCTTAAAAACACCCAGTCCTGTTACAGAATAAAGCACCTTTTTGCAATATAAGAAACACTGAAATCATGTCCATGCATGCTTTGATATAAGATAACTGTCAAGCATTTATTTTAAAGTCTTTAGGAGTGCAGTGAGTTTTTCTTGCTGATCCAACAGGTGAATGTGAACATCCTCAGTGCTGATCCACACTCAATCAATGCTCATGCAGCACTCGCTACAACATGCGACACATTCTGCCTCCAAATGCATGCTTCTTTTTAAAGGTTTTATATTACAGACACACAGTGAGGAATCGTCTATGAGCTTGTTGCATTAGTGCATTGGGTTTCTGCAAAGTAGCTAGTGACAGCAGGGCTGAGATGCAGTGAAACATTACTGCACACAAAGTAACCTGATGTCATTCTGCAGAGACTCGGACAGATGGAGTCTGGGAAACATGCTGATGGACTTCTCGAAACTGATCTTAGTGGGCTCATTTCTCTATGAATCAATAGAGCTCGGTCATTAACTGATTGTGCGGGTCTGCAGCGCTTGATGTTGGACATGTAAACAATGCAACATCCGCGCGAGCAATCAAACAAACGTTCACCGCAGAAGCTGCATCATGTGCATTCATTCTCTGACACCCGCAGACACACAGGCTAATTGTGACTTACCTCATCCCATTTCATAAATCTACTGCCTCGCTTCAGACTCTCGGACACGCGCACCGGCTTGAGTTGAAGCGCATGGACGCCAGGTTGAGCTCCAGCCATTCAAGCTTCAACATTTACACCCAAAACAGCGAGAGAAAAAAAATCAAGTCACTCTCTTTCTTCTCCGGAAAGAAGCCAAAGCGCAGCGCACAGGATGACAGCGAAACAGTTCTGGTGAATGGAAGCGCTTTACGCACGCGGATGGTCATTTAGAAGCCCTTGGCATATGGACACATTGCATGCCTGCGATCTCACTTCACTGAACGCCGCAGATTTGTGTTTCAGAAACGGAAGGAGTGACCGAAGACGCGGAGCAAATGAGCAGCAGAGAGAAACAGCGATTATAAATGATGGAGAGAGTGAGTGAGCGAGCGAGTGAGCGAGCGAGTGTCCTCCGCACACTGACTCATGCGCGCACTGAGATCCAGCGCCTCCTAGTGCGCAGCGCATCCCTCCCCTGCTGAACAAACCCTCACAATTAAACATTTCATAACACCTCTGCAAAGAGAATGCAGGCAGGACACGTTGGGGGATTTTTTTCTAGCTATTTTAGCCCTAAAGTATAATTCAGCACTGATGGAATTGGTTTATCTATTACAATAATTACAAATAAATTAAAGTTTGAAAAGCACAATACTGCATGCAGCAGTAAGAAATGAAAAGAGTATTATAAATGTATAGCCCTATTATATATAATTTTTTTTGGGTTTTTTTGCATTGTGACCATTTTTCATTACATTTAAAGGGATAGTTCATCGTCATTAATTCCTCACCCTCATGTCGTTCCAAACCCGTAAGACCTTCGTTCATCTTCAGAACACAAATTAACATATTTTTAATTAAATCTGAGAGCTTTCTGTCCCTCTATTGACATCTATCCAACTACCACTTTGACGCTTCTAAAAGTTCATAAAGAGATCGTAAAACTATTCCATATGAATTGAGCAGTTTTGTCCAAATTTTCTGAAGAGACACGATCGGTTTATATGACGAACAGATTTAGTTTAGGCTTTTATTCACATATAAACATTCAACTCACATATCAGTTGTGGTAAACAGAAAGTCAAGCATGTTTGCCTGACGTGCGAAGACCAATGAGGTTCATTCTCGTGTTACGCATCACATTTGAGCTTCAGCGAGAACCAATGAGGTTCATTCTCGTGTTACGCAGCACGTTTGAGCTTCAGCAAGAACCAATGAGGTTCATTCTCGTGTTACGCAGCACGTTTGAGCTTCTGCGAGAACCAATGAGGTTCATTCTCATGTTACGCAGCACGTTTGAGCTTCAGCAAGAACCAATGAGGTTCATTCTCGTGTTACGCAGCACGTTTGAGCTTCAGCAAGAACCAATGAGGTTCATTCTCGTGTTACACAGCACGTTTGAGCTTCTGCGAGAACCAATGAGGTTCATTCTCATGTTACGCAGCACGTTTGAGCTTCAGCAAGAACCAATGAGGTTCATTCTCGTGTTACGCAGCACGTTTGAACTTCAGCAAGAACCAATGAGGTTCATTCTCGTGTTACGCAGCACGTTTGAGCTTCAGCGAGAACCAATGAGGTTCATTCTCGTGTTACGCATCACGTTTGAGCTTCAGCGAGAACCAATGAGGTTCATTCTCATGTTACGCAGCACGTTTGAGCTTCAGCGAGAACCAATGAGGTTCATTCTCGTGTTACGCAGCACGTTTGAGCTTCAGCAAGAACCAATGAGGTTCATTCTCGTGTTACGCGGCACGTTTGAGCTTCTGCGAGAACCAATGAGGTTCATTCTCGTGTTACACAGCACGTTTGAGCTTCAGCGAGAACCAATGAGGTTCATTCTCGTGTTACGCAGCACGTTTGAGCTTCAGCGAGAACCAATGAGGTTCATTCTCGTGTTACGCAGCACGTTTGAGCTTCAGCGAGAACCAATGAGGTTCATTCTCGTGTTACGCAGCACGTTTGAGCTTCAGCGAGAACCAATGAGGTTCATTCTCATGTTACGCAGCACGTTTGAGCTTCAGCGAGAACCAATGAGGTTCATTCTCGTGTTACGCAGCACGTTTGAGCTTCAGCGAGAACCAATGAGGTTCATTCTCGTGTTACGCATCACGTTTGAGCTTCAGCGAGAACCAATGAGGTTCATTCTCGTGTTACGCAGCACGTTTGAGCTTCAGCAAGAACCAATGAGGTTCATTATCGTGTTACGCAGCAGGTTTGAGCTTCAGCAAGAACCAATGAGGTTCATTCACATGTTACGCAGCACGTTTGAGCTTCTGCGAGAACCAATGAGGTTCATTCTCATGTTACGCAGCACGTTTGAGCTTCTGCGAGAACCAATGAGGTTCATTCTCGTGTTACGCATCACATTTGAGCTTCAGCGAGAACCAATGAGGTTCATTCTCGTGTTACGCATCACATTTGAGCTTCAGCGAGAACCGATGAGGTTCATTCTCGTGTTACGCAGCACGTTTGAGCTTCAGCGAGAACCAATGAGGTTCATTCTCGTGTTACGCAGCACGTTTGAGCTTCAGCAACAACCAATGAGGTTCATTCTCGTGTTACGCAGCACGTTTGAGCTTCAGCGAGAACCAATGAGGTTCATTCTTGTGTTACGCAGCACGTTTGAGCTTCAGCAACAACCAATGAGGTTCATTCTCGTGTTACGCAGCACGTTTGAGCTTCAGCAAGAACCAATGAGGTTCATTCTCGTGTTACGCAGCACGTTTGAGCTTCAGCAAGAACCAATGAGGTTCATTCTCATGTTACGCAGCACGTTTGAGCTTCAGCAAGAACCAATGAGGTTCATTCACGTTACGCAGCACGTTTGAGCTTCTGCGAGAACCAATGAGGTTCATTCTCGTGTTACGCAGCACGTTTGAGCTTCAGCAAGAACCAATGAGGTTCATTCTCGTGTTACACAGCACGTTTGAGCTTCTGCGAGAACCAATGAGGTTCATTCTCATGTTACGCAGCACGTTTGAGCTTCTGCGAGAACCAATGAGGTTCATTCTCGTGTTACGCAACACGTTTGAGCTTCTGCGAGAACCAATGAGGTTCATTCTCATGTTACGCAGCACGTTTGAGCTTCTGCGAGAACCAATGAGGTTCATTCTCGTGTTACGCAGCACGTTTGAGCTTCAGCAACAACCAATGAGGTTCATTCTCGTGTTACGCAGCACGTTTGAGCTTCAGCAAGAACCAATGAGGTTCATTCTCGTGTTACGCAGCACGTTTGAGCTTCAGCAAGAACCAATGAGGTTCATTCTCATGTTACGCAGCACGTTTGAGCTTCAGCAAGAACCAATGAGGTTCATTCACGTTACGCAGCACGTTTGAGCTTCTGCGAGAACCAATGAGGTTCATTCTCGTGTTACGCAGCACGTTTGAGCTTCAGCAAGAACCAATGAGGTTCATTCTCGTGTTACGCAGCACGTTTGAGCTTCAGCAAGAACCAATGAGGTTCATTCTCATGTTACGCAGCACGTTTGAGCTTCAGCAAGAACCAATGAGGTTCATTCACGTTACGCAGCACGTTTGAGCTTCTGCGAGAACCAATGAGGTTCATTCTCGTGTTACGCAGCACGTTTGAGCTTCAGCAAGAACCAATGAGGTTCATTCACGTTACGCAGCACGTTTGAGCTTCTGCGAGAACCAATGAGGTTCATTCTCGTGTTACGCAGCACGTTTGAGCTTCAGCAAGAACCAATGAGGTTCATTCTCATGTTTCGCAGCACGTTTCAGCTTCAGCAAGAACCAATGAGGTTCATTCTCGTGTTACACAGCACGTTTGAGCTTCTGCGAGAACCAATGAGGTTCATTCTCATGTTACGCAGCACGTTTGAGCTTCTGCGAGAACCAATGAGGTTCATTCTCGTGTTACGCAGCATGTTTGAGCTTCAGCGAGAACCAATGAGGTTCATTCTCGTGTTACGCAGCACGTTTGAGCTTCAGCAAGAACCAATGAGGTTCATTCACATGTTACGCAGCACGTTTGAGCTTCTGCGAGAACCAATGAGGTTCATTCTCATGTTACGCAGCACGTTTGGGCTTCAGCGAGAACCAATGAGGTTCATTCTCATGTTACGCAGCACGTTTGAGCTTCAGCAAGAACCAATGAGGTTCATTTACGTTACGCAGCACGTTTGAGCTTCTGCGAGAACCAATGAGGTTCATTCTCGTGTTACGCATCACATTTGAGCTTCAGCGAGAACCGATGAGGTTCATTCTCGTGTTACGCAGCACGTTTGAGCTTCAGCAAGAACCAATGAGGTTCATTCTCGTGTTACACATCACATTTGAGCTTCAGCAAGAACCAATGAGGTTCATTCTCGTGTTACGCAGCACGTTTGAGCTTCAGCGAGAACCAATGAGGTTCATTCTCGTGTTACGCAGCACGTTTGAGCTTCAGCAAGAACCAATGAGGTTCATTCTCGTGTTACGCAGCACGTTTGAGCTTCAGCAAGAACCAATGAGGTTCATTCTCATGTTACGCAGCACGTTTGAGCTTCAGCGAGAACCAATGAGGTTCATTCTCGTGTTAAGCAGCACGTTTGAGCTTCAGCGAGAACCAATGAGGTTCATTCTCGTGTTAAGCAGCACGTTTGAGCTTCAGCGAGAACCAATGAGGTTCATTCTCGTGTTACGCAGCACGTTTGAGCTTCAGCAAGAACCAATGAGGTTCATTCTCGTGTTACGCAGCAGGTTTGAGCTTCAGCGAGAACCAATGAGGTTCATTCTCATGTTACGCAGCACGTTTGAGCTTCAGCAAGAACCAATGAGGTTTATTCTCGTGTTACGCATCACGTTTAAGCTTCAGCAAGAACCAATGAGGTTCATTCTCATGTTACACAGCACGTTTGAGCTTCAGCAAGAACCAATGAGGTTCATTCTCGTGTTACGCATCACATTTGAGCTTCAGCGAGAAACAATAAGGTTCATTCTCGTATTACGCAGCACGTTTGAGCTTCAGCAAGAACCAATGAGGTTCATTCTCGTGTTACGCAGCACGTTTGAGCTTCAGCAAGAACCAATGAGGTTCATTCTCGTGTTACGCAGCACGTTTGAGCTTCAGCAAGAACCAATGAGGTTCATTTACGTTACGCAGCACGTTTGAGCTTCTGCGAGAACCAATGAGGTTCATTCTCGTGTTACGCATCACATTTGAGCTTCAGCGAGAACCAATGAGGTTCATTCTCGTGTTACGCATCACATTTGAGCTTCAGCGAGAACCGATGAGGTTCATTCTCGTGTTACGCAGCACGTTTGAGCTTCAGCAAGAACCGATGAGGTTCATTCTCGTGTTACACATCACGTTTGAGCTTCAGCAAGAACCAATGAGGTTCATTCTCGTGTTACGCAGCACGTTTGAGCTTCAGCAACAACCAATGAGGTTCATTCTCGTGTTACGCAGCACGTTTGAGCTTCAGCAAGAACCAATGAGGTTCATTCTCGTGTTACGCAGCACGTTTGAGCTTCAGCAAGAACCAATGAGGTTCATTCTCGTGTTACGCAGCACGTTTGAGCTTCAGCAAGAACCGATGAGGTTCATTCTCGTGTTACACATCACGTTTGAGCTTCAGCAAGAACCAATGAGGTTCATTCTCGTGTTACGCAGCACGTTTGAGCTTCAGCAAGAACCAATGAGGTTCATTCTCGTGTTACGCAGCACGTTTGAGCTTCAGCAACAACCAATGAGGTTCATTCTCGTGTTACGCAGCACGTTTGAGCTTCAGCAAGAACCAATGAGGTTCATTCTCATGTTACGCAGCACGTTTGAGCTTCAGCAAGAACCAATGAGGTTCATTCACGTTACGCAGCACGTTTGAGCTTCTGCGAGAACCAATGAGGTTCATTCTCGTGTTTCGCAGCACGTTTCAGCTTCAGCAAGAACCAATGAGGTTCATTCTCGTGTTACACAGCACGTTTGAGCTTCTGCGAGAACCAATGAGGTTCATTCTCATGTTACGCAGCACGTTTGAGCTTCTGCGAGAACCAATGAGGTTCATTCTCGTGTTACGCAGCACGTTTGAGCTTCAGCGAGAACCAATGAGGTTCATTCTCGTGTTACGCAGCACGTTTGAGCTTCAGCAAGAACCAATGAGGTTCATTTACGTTACGCATCACATTTGAGCTTCAGCGAGAACCAATGAGGTTCATTCTCGTGTTACGCATCACATTTGAGCTTCAGCGAGAACCGATGAGGTTCATTCTCGTGTTACGCAGCACGTTTGAGCTTCAGCAAGAACCAATGAGGTTCATTCTCGTGTTACACATCACGTTTGAGCTTCAGCAAGAACCAATGAGGTTCATTCTCGTGTTACGCAGCACGTTTGAGCTTCAGCGAGAACCAATGAGGTTCATTCTCGTGTTACGCAGCACGTTTGAGCTTCAGCAACAACCAATGAGGTTCATTCTCGTGTTACGCAGCACGTTTGAGCTTCAGCAAGAACCAATGAGGTTCATTCTCGTGTTACGCAGCACGTTTGAGCTTCAGCAACAACCAATGAGGTTCATTCTCGTGTTACGCAGCACGTTTGAGCTTCAGCAAAAATCAATGAGGTTCATTCACGTTATGCAGCACGTTTGAGCTTCTGCGAGAACCAATGAGGTTCATTCTCGTGTTACGCATCACATTTGAGCTTCAGCGAGAACCAATGAGGTTCATTCTCGTGTTACGCATCACATTTGAGCTTCAGCGAGAACCGATGAGGTTCATTTTCGTGTTACACAGCACGTTTGAGCTTCTGCGAGAACCAATGAGGTTCATTCTCGTGTTACGCAGCACGTTTGAGCTTCAGCAAGAACCAATGAGGTTCATTCTCGTGTTACACAGCACGTTTGAGCTTCTGCGAGAACCAATGAGGTTCATTCTCGTGTTACGCAGCACGTTTGAGCTTCAGCAAGAACCAATGAGGTTCATTCTCGTGTTACACAGCACGTTTGAGCTTCAGCGAGAACCAATGAGGTTCA
This sequence comes from Rhinogobio ventralis, assembly GCA_039654625.1. NCBI lineage: Eukaryota > Metazoa > Chordata > Actinopteri > Cypriniformes > Gobionidae > Rhinogobio > Rhinogobio ventralis. The sequence continues at coordinate 38,274,024 of CM077202.1, read as the reverse complement.
TTCTCATGTTACACAGCACGTTTGAGCTTCAGCAAGAACCAATGAGGTTCATTCACGTTACGCAGTACGTTTGAGCTTCTGCGAGAACCAATGAGGTTCAAACTCGTGTTAAGCATCACATTTGAGCTTCAGCGAGAACCAATGAGGTTCATTCTCGTGTTACACAGCACGTTTGAGCTTCTGCGAGAACCAATGAGGTTCATTCTCATGTTACGCAGCACGTTTGAGCTTCTGCGAGAACCAATGAGGTTCATTCTCGTGTTACGCAGCATGTTTGAGCTTCAGCGAGAACCAATGAGGTTCATTCTCGTGTTACGCAGCACGTTTGAGCTTCAGCAAGAACCAATGAGGTTCATTCACATGTTACGCAGCACGTTTGAGCTTCTGCGAGAACCAATGAGGTTCATTCTCATGTTACGCAGCACGTTTGGGCTTCAGCGAGAACCAATGAGGTTCATTCTCATGTTACGCAGCACGTTTGAGCTTCAGCAAGAACCAATGAGGTTCATTTACGTTACGCAGCACGTTTGAGCTTCTGCGAGAACCAATGAGGTTCATTCTCGTGTTACGCATCACATTTGAGCTTCAGCGAGAACCGATGAGGTTCATTCTCGTGTTACGCAGCACGTTTGAGCTTCAGCAAGAACCAATGAGGTTCATTCTCGTGTTACACATCACATTTGAGCTTCAGCAAGAACCAATGAGGTTCATTCTCGTGTTACGCAGCACGTTTGAGCTTCAGCGAGAACCAATGAGGTTCATTCTCGTGTTACGCAGCACGTTTGAGCTTCAGCAAGAACCAATGAGGTTCATTCTCGTGTTACGCAGCACGTTTGAGCTTCAGCAAGAACCAATGAGGTTCATTCTCATGTTACGCAGCACGTTTGAGCTTCAGCGAGAACCAATGAGGTTCATTCTCGTGTTAAGCAGCACGTTTGAGCTTCAGCGAGAACCAATGAGGTTCATTCTCGTGTTAAGCAGCACGTTTGAGCTTCAGCGAGAACCAATGAGGTTCATTCTCGTGTTACGCAGCACGTTTGAGCTTCAGCAAGAACCAATGAGGTTCATTCTCGTGTTACGCAGCAGGTTTGAGCTTCAGCGAGAACCAATGAGGTTCATTCTCATGTTACGCAGCACGTTTGAGCTTCAGCAAGAACCAATGAGGTTTATTCTCGTGTTACGCATCACGTTTAAGCTTCAGCAAGAACCAATGAGGTTCATTCTCATGTTACACAGCACGTTTGAGCTTCAGCAAGAACCAATGAGGTTCATTCTCGTGTTACGCATCACATTTGAGCTTCAGCGAGAAACAATAAGGTTCATTCTCGTATTACGCAGCACGTTTGAGCTTCAGCAAGAACCAATGAGGTTCATTCTCGTGTTACGCAGCACGTTTGAGCTTCAGCAAGAACCAATGAGGTTCATTTACGTTACGCAGCACGTTTGAGCTTCTGCGAGAACCAATGAGGTTCATTCTCGTGTTACGCATCACATTTGAGCTTCAGCGAGAACCAATGAGGTTCATTCTCGTGTTACGCATCACATTTGAGCTTCAGCGAGAACCGATGAGGTTCATTCTCGTGTTACGCAGCACGTTTGAGCTTCAGCAAGAACCAATGAGGTTCATTCTCGTGTTACACATCACGTTTGAGCTTCAGCAAGAACCAATGAGGTTCATTCTCGTGTTACGCAGCACGTTTGAGCTTCAGCAACAACCAATGAGGTTCATTCTCGTGTTACGCAGCACGTTTGAGCTTCAGCAAGAACCAATGAGGTTCATTCTCGTGTTACGCAGCACGTTTGAGCTTCAGCAAGAACCAATGAGGTTCATTCTCGTGTTACGCAGCACGTTTGAGCTTCAGCAAGAACCGATGAGGTTCATTCTCGTGTTACACATCACGTTTGAGCTTCAGCAAGAACCAATGAGGTTCATTCTCGTGTTACGCAGCACGTTTGAGCTTCAGCAAGAACCAATGAGGTTCATTCTCGTGTTACGCAGCACGTTTGAGCTTCAGCAACAACCAATGAGGTTCATTCTCGTGTTATGCAGCACGTTTGAGCTTCAGCAAGAACCAATGAGGTTCATTCTCATGTTACGCAGCACGTTTGAGCTTCAGCAAGAACCAATGAGGTTCATTCACGTTACGCAGCACGTTTGAGCTTCTGCGAGAACCAATGAGGTTCATTCTCGTGTTTCGCAGCACGTTTCAGCTTCAGCAAGAACCAATGAGGTTCATTCTCGTGTTACACAGCACGTTTGAGCTTCTGCGAGAACCAATGAGGTTCATTCTCATGTTACGCAGCACGTTTGAGCTTCTGCGAGAACCAATGAGGTTCATTCTCGTGTTACGCAGCACGTTTGAGCTTCAGCGAGAACCAATGAGGTTCATTCTCGTGTTACGCAGCACGTTTGAGCTTCAGCAAGAACCAATGAGGTTCATTTACGTTACGCATCACATTTGAGCTTCAGCGAGAACCAATGAGGTTCATTCTCGTGTTACGCATCACATTTGAGCTTCAGCGAGAACCGATGAGGTTCATTCTCGTGTTACGCAGCACGTTTGAGCTTCAGCAAGAACCAATGAGGTTCATTCTCGTGTTACACATCACGTTTGAGCTTCAGCAAGAACCAATGAGGTTCATTCTCGTGTTACGCAGCACGTTTGAGCTTCAGCGAGAACCAATGAGGTTCATTCTCGTGTTACGCAGCACGTTTGAGCTTCAGCAACAACCAATGAGGTTCATTCTCGTGTTACGCAGCACGTTTGAGCTTCAGCAAGAACCAATGAGGTTCATTCTCGTGTTATGCAGCACGTTTGAGCTTCAGCAACAACCAATGAGGTTCATTCTCGTGTTACGCAGCACGTTTGAGCTTCAGCAAAAATCAATGAGGTTCATTCACGTTATGCAGCACGTTTGAGCTTCTGCGAGAACCAATGAGGTTCATTCTCGTGTTACGCATCACATTTGAGCTTCAGCGAGAACCAATGAGGTTCATTCTCGTGTTACGCATCACATTTGAGCTTCAGCGAGAACCGATGAGGTTCATTTTCGTGTTACACAGCACGTTTGAGCTTCTGCGAGAACCAATGAGGTTCATTCTCGTGTTACGCAGCACGTTTGAGCTTCAGCAAGAACCAATGAGGTTCATTCTCGTGTTACACAGCACGTTTGAGCTTCTGCGAGAACCAATGAGGTTCATTCTCGTGTTACGCAGCACGTTTGAGCTTCAGCAAGAACCAATGAGGTTCATTCTCGTGTTACACAGCACGTTTGAGCTTCAGCGAGAACCAATGAGGTTCATTCTCATGTTACACAGCACGTTTGAGCTTCAGCAAGAACCAATGAGGTTCATTCACGTTACGCAGTACGTTTGAGCTTCTGCGAGAACCAATGAGGTTCAAACTCGTGTTAAGCATCACATTTGAGCTTCAGCGAGAACCAATGAGGTTCATTCTCGTGTTACGCATCACATTTGAGCTTCAGCGAGAACCGATGAGGTTCATTTTCGTGTTACACAGCACGTTTGAGCTTCTGCGAGAACCAATGAGGTTCATTCTCGTGTTACGCAGCACGTTTGAGCTTCAGCAAGAACCAATGAGGTTCATTCTCGTGTTACACAGCACGTTTGAGCTTCTGCGAGAACCAATGAGGTTCATTCTCGTGTTACGCAGCACGTTTGAGCTTCAGCAAGAACCAATGAGGTTCATTCTCGTGTTACACAGCACGTTTGAGCTTCAGCGAGAACCAATGAGGTTCATTCTCATGTTACACAGCACGTTTGAGCTTCAGCAAGAACCAATGAGGTTCATTCACGTTACGCAGTACGTTTGAGCTTCTGCGAGAACCAATGAGGTTCAAACTCGTGTTAAGCATCACATTTGAGCTTCAGCGAGAACCAATGAGGTTCATTCTCGTGTTACGCATCACATTTGAGCTTCAGCGAGAACCAATGAGGTTCATTCTCGTGTTACGCAGCACGTTTGAGCTTCAGCAAGAACCAATGAGGTTCATACACGTTACGCAGCACATTTGAGCTTCTGCGAGAACCAATGAGGTTCATTCTCGTGTTACGCAGCACGTTTGAGCTTCTGCGAGAACCAATGAGGTTCATTCTCGTGTTACGCAGCACGATTGAGCTTCAGCAAGAACCAATGAGGTTCATTCTCGTGTTACACAGCACGTTTGAGCTTCAGCGAGAACCAATGAGGTTCATTGTCATGTTACACAGCACGTTTGAGCTTCAGCAAGAACCAATGAGGTTCATTCACGTTACGCAGCACGTTTGAGCTTCTGCGAGAACCAATGAGGTTCATTCTCGTGTTACGCAGCACGTTTGAGCTTCAGCAAGAACCAATGAGGTTCATTCACGTTACGCAGCACGTTTGAGCTTCTGCGAGAACCAATGAGGTTCATTCTCGTGTTACGCAGCACGTTTGAGCTTCAGCGAGAACCAATGAGGTTCATTCACATGTTACGCAGAACGTTTGAGCTTCTGCGAGAACCAATGAGGTTCATTCTCGTGTTACGCAGCACGTTTGAGCTTCAGCAAGAACCAATGAGGTTCATTCTTGTGTTACACAGCACGTTTGAGCTTCAGCAAGAACCAATGAGGTTCATTCTCATGTTACGCAGCACGTTTGAGCTTCAGCGAGAACCAATGAGGTTCATTCTCATGTTACGCAGCACGTTTGAGCTTCAGCAAGAATCAATGAGGTTCATTCACGTTATGCAGCACGTTTGAGCTTCTGCGAGAACCAATGAGGTTCATTCTCGTGTTACGCATCACATTTGAGCTTCAGCGAGAACCAATGAGGTTCATTCTCGTGTTACGCATCACATTTGAGCTTCAGCGAGAACCGATGAGGTTCATTTTCGTGTTACACAGCACGTTTGAGCTTCTGCGAGAACCAATGAGGTTCATTCTCGTGTTACGCAGCACGTTTGAGCTTCAGCAAGAATCAATGAGGATCATTCTCGTGTTACACAGCACGTTTGAGCTTCTGCGAGAACCAATGAGGTTCATTCTCGTGTTACGCAGCACGTTTGAGCTTCAGCAAGAACCAATGAGGTTCATTCTCGTGTTACACAGCACGTTTGAGCTTCAGCGAGAACCAATGAGGTTCATTCTCATGTTACACAGCACGTTTGAGCTTCAGCAAGAACCAATGAGGTTCATTTACGTTACGCAGTACGTTTGAGCTTCTGCGAGAACCAATGAGGTTCAAACTTGTGTTACGCATCACATTTGAGCTTCAGCGAGAACCAATGAGGTTCATTCTCGTGTTACGCATCACATTTGAGCTTCAGCGAGAACCAATGAGGTTCATTCTCGTGTTACGCAGCACGTTTGAGCTTCAGCAAGAACCAATGAGGTTCATTCACGTTACGCAGCACATTTGAGCTTCTGCGAGAACCAATGAGGTTCATTCTCGTGTTACGCAGCACGTTTGAGCTTCTGCGAGAACCAATGAGGTTCATTCTCGTGTTACGCAGCACGTTTGAGCTTCAGCAAGAACCAATGAGGTTCATTCTCGTGTTAAACAGCACGTTTGAGCTTCAGCGAGAACCAATGAGGTTCATTGTCATGTTACACAGCACGTTTGAGCTTCAGCAAGAACCAATGAGGTTCATTCACGTTACGCAGCACGTTTGAGCTTCTGCGAGAACCAATGAGGTTCATTCTCGTGTTACACAGCAGGTTTGAGCTTCAGCGAGAACCAATGAGGTTCATTCTCATGTTACGCAGCACGTTTGAGCTTCAGCAAGAATCAATGAGGTTCATTCTCGTGTTACGCATCACGTTTGAGCTTCTGCGAGAACCAATGAGGTTCATTCACGTTACGCAGCACATTTGAGCTTCTGCGAGAACCAATGAGGTTCATTCTCGTGTTACACAGCAGGTTTGAGCTTCAGCGAGAACCAATGAGGTTCATTCTCATGTTACGCAGCACGTTTGAGCTTCAGCAAGAACCAATGAGGTTCATTCTAGTGTTACGCAGCACGTTTGAGCTTCTGCGAGAACCAATGAGGTTCATTCTCGTGTTACGCAGCACGTTTAAGATTCAGCGAGAACCAATGAGGTTCATTCTTGTGTTACGCAGCATGTTTGAGCTTCAGCGAGAACCAATGAGGTTCATTCTCATGTTACGCAGCACGTTTGAGCTTCAGCAAGAACCAATGAAGTTCATTCTCGTGTTACGCATCACATTTGAGCTTCAGCGAGAACCAATGAGGTTCATTCTCTTGTTACGCAGCACGTTTGAGCTTCTGCGAGAACCAATGAGGTTAATTCTCGTGTTACGAGAACCAATGAGGTTCATTCTCGTGTTACGCAGCATGTTTGAGCTTCAGCGAGAACCAATGAGGTTCATTCTCGTGTTACGCAGCACGTTTGAGCTTCAGCGAGAACCAATGAGGTTCATTCTCGCGTTACGCAGCACATTTGACATAATTATTTGTTATGGACAATATTATACAGTTTTTTTTAAAAATGTGATCACAATCAAATCAAGAATATGTCCCAAGGTCTTTTTTTCTGCTCCACATCTGGGAATCTAAATCCTATACAATTCAGTATATTTATTTATCTTATAAAAGATAATCAAGTTAATTTAAGTTCAGGTAATGAATGTTACAATTAGGCAGCACTAATATTAATTCAGACTATAATATTCTAATATTGTCAGATACACAATATGATTACTGTTTATAATTATATAAGCCACATTCATGCATTTTGTTTCAATTCCACATCTGGGGAGAAAAACAACAATTATGTTATCGTTTTAAATATTGGCTTGCATTGATTAAAGTACATAAAGATGAATTTATCCATTATATAATGATATATATATATATGCTAGGTGTGATTTAACTGAGAAGTTTAAAATTCTCACAGGAGCAAACTATATTAAAATGATTAGGACAAAATCTCATCTGAGCATTTTTTATTATTATTATTATTTCTGTTTCAAACAGGTTTTTGCTACCGTCTTGCGTTATGTAAGGCATTCCCAGAACAGTTCTCACATATATGGGAAATAACGTAACTTCGTGAAATCCATCCTTAATTCAGTGTGTGGGATAGATTAGATAACACCGTGAAACAGGTTTCTTTGAGTAGACTATTGTATATAGTTTTATAGACACATAAGCAAGGTTTCTTGCCACACTCAACACATAGGGGTGTAACAATATATCGTGTCACAATATATCGCAATACAAAAATGCAACAATATGTATTATGGATAGTGAAAATATGTATTGTGTACAGTTCACTCAAAATAAAATGTTGAATATAATCTATTATAATGCAATGGGGGAATATTTGTTGGTCCTGATAATGCCAAATGTCTTATGTTACCAGTAAAAAAGTGACCTGAAATATTTTAAATGTATCTAGTCAGTGACAGAGTGCAAGCATATTGGTCTAAAATAATTCTGTATTTTCAGCTTCAGAATCATGAATATTGTATTCTGGTGTCATCATTGTCCAATGCATTGGGTTACCAGCACCAGGTCCAAGTGTATTCATTTCCACCCCCAATGTAATACCAAATTTAGCATTTTAAGCAACAGTACATTTTTTGTTAACCTTTTACCATATGTCATGCAGTATCGCAATAATATCGTATTGTGAGGTCAGTATTGTGATATGTATCGAATCGTGACATGAGGGTATCGTTACACACCTACTAGCTAATATAAATCACCAAAACAATCAGCAATATGAAGTATGGTGATAGGGGAACAGAGAGTTGGATTTTGATAAGTATAACTATTTTTTAAACTCTATAAAAATCTCTCTCTCTCTCTCTCTCTCTCTCTCTCTCTATATATATATATATATATATATATATACACACACTCACCTAAAGGATTATTAGGAACACCTGTTCAATTTCTCATTAATGCAATTATCTTTTCAACCAATCACATGGCAGTTGCTTCAATGCATTTAGGGGTGTGGTCCTGGTCAAGACAATCTCCTGAACTCCAAACTGAATGTCAGAATGGGAAAGAAAGGTGATTTAAGCAATTTTGAGCGTGGCATGGTTGTTGGTGCCAGACGGGCCGGTCTGAGTATTTCACAATCTGCTCAGTTACTGGGATTTTCACGCACAACCATTTCTAGAGTTTACAAAGAATGGTGTGAAAAGGGAAAAACATCCAGTATGCGGCAGTCCTGTGGGCGAAAATGCCTTGTTGATGCTAGAGGTCAGAGGAGAATGGGCCGACTGATTCAAGCTGATAGAAGAGCAACTTTGACTGAAATAACCACTCGTTACAACCGAGGTATGCAGCAAAGCATTTGTGAAGCCACAACACGCACAACCTTGAGGCGGATGGGCTACAACAGCAGAAGACCCCACCGGGTACCACTCATCTCCACTACAAATAGGAAAATGAGGCTACAATTTGCACGAGCTCACCAAAATTGGACAGTAGAAGACTGGAAAAATGTTGCCTGGTCTGATGAGTCTCGATTTCTGTTGAGACATTCAGATGGTTGAGTCAGAATTTGGCGTAAACAGAATGAGAACATGGATCCATCATGCCTTGTTACCACTGTGCAGGCTGGTGGTGGTGGTGTAATGGTGTGGGGGATGTCTTCTTGGCACACTTTAGGCCCCTTAGTGCCAATTGGGCATCGTTTAAATGCCACGGCCTACCTGAGCATTGTTTCTGACCATGGCAATCCCTTTATGACCACCATGTACCCATCCTCTGATGGCTACTTCTAGCAGGATAATGCACCATGTCAAAAAGCTTGAATCATTTCAAATTGGTTTCTTGAACATGACAATGAGTTCACTGTACTAAAATGGCCCCTACAGTCACCAGATCTCAACCCAATAGAGCATCTTTGGGATGTGGTGGAACGGGAGCTTCGTGCCCTGGATGTGCATCCCACAAATCTCCATCAACTGCAAGATGCTATCCTATCAATATGGGCCAACATTTCTAAAGAATGCTTTCAGCACCTTGTTGAATCAATGCCACGTAGAATTAAGGCAGTTCTGAAGGCGAAAGGGGGTCAAACACAGTATTAGTATGGCGTTCCTAATAATCCTTTAGGTGAGTGTATATATATATATATATATATATATATATATATATATATATATATATACAACAGCAACTCAGCCACAAAGTGGTAGGCCACGTAAAATCACAGAGTGGGGTCAGTGCACGTAATTTGTAAATGTGCAGAAGTTGCCAACTTTCTGCAGTTGCCAGGAGAACGGGACTTGCCTGACTGCATTGTGCAAGTGTAAAGTTTGGTGGAGGGGGGATTATGGTGTGGGGTTGTTTTTCAGGGGTTGGGCTCGGCCCCTTAGTTCCAGTGAAAGGAACTCTTAATGCTTCAGCATATCAAGACATTTTGGACAATTTCATGCTCCCAACTTAGTGAGAACAGTTTGGGGATGGCCCCTTCCTGTGCCAACATGACTGCGCACCAGTGCACAAAGCGTCGGTCCATAAAGACATGGATGAGCGAGTTTGGTGTGGAGGAACTTGACCGGCCTGCACAGAGTCCTGACCTCAACCCGATAGAACATTAGAGCGGAGACTGCGAGCCAGGCCTTCTCGTCCAACATCAGTGCCTGACCTCACAAATGCGCTTCTAGAAGAATGGTCAAATATTCCCATAAACACACTCCTAAACCTTGTGGAAAGCCTTCCCAGAAGAGTTGAAGCTGTTATAGCTGCAAAGGGTGGGCCAACTCCATATTAAACCCTACGGATTAAGAATGGGATGTCATTAAAGTTCATATGCATGTATATGATATAGTCATATATACATAATATAGTAAATTTATTTGAATTATTATTTAACGTGTAATGTGTAATAGTATTGTGTGTATAGGCTTGTGTGTTTGTGCAGAGGTGCATATACTGCACATCTGTAGAGTTCAGCTTTAAGCGCCGCTGCTGTATTTCCTGCTTCTGGTGAATCATGTGCTCCTGCAGCAGCAATATGGCGGGACTGGCACGCGCGGACATGCAAAAATATGGCAGAAGTTTATGTCGGATCTCTGCTGTATTTCTGCTGCTTGTGTGTCGAATAAACGCTCAGACGGAGGTTAATCATGTGCTGACGGTGGCCGATGCGAACTGGACGCTCATCCTGCAGGGCGAGTGGATGATCAAATTGTGAGTATGTGTGTGTGTGTGTGTGTGTGTGAGAGAGAGAGAGATCTCATCTGATCCGCGAGCTGCAGAATTCTCGTGTGAATGATTGAGATGCGTTGATCAGATCAAGCGCGGGATTCTATGACGCTTTGATCTGTCGCGCTGCAACAATGGATCAGTTACAGTGTCGAAATCATAACAACAACACCGTATGCTTGTTGTGCAGTGAAGTACATGCAACCGGAAGTGTTTATAAGTATGTCTAATGCAAATCGTCATGTTATGCATTAAGCATCTATATGCACAAATATTGTGGATGATATTGTGTTTATACCGGCCTACAGTGAACATGATCACATCTGCAGGGTTACGCCCACATTTACATCCAGAATGCAGGAAGTTAAATCATATATGATTCATGCATGCATCCATGTAAGTGAATTGCTGCTCTGTTTCATGTGTTTATTACAGTTATGCGCCTTGGTGCCCGGCGTGCCAACATTTACAGGCAGACTGGGAGAATCTGGGAAGACAGAGTGAAAGTCTAGGCATATCAGTGGGCAGGGTGGACGTTACACAACAGCCAGGTTTGACTATTCATCTATCTTAGGGGAAGTATGAAAAAAAAAAACAGTATGAATAATTTTTTGTCATGCAAACAAAATATATCTTATTTATTTTGCTACTTAATGTAAATAACCATATGGCAATGCATATATTTTGACTAATCCAGTGATTGAAATGCTAATTTGATTTTTTTATGTGGTAGCACTTATTTTATAGTGTCCTTGTTACATATGTTACTTACCATAGTATTAACATTCATTTTGCATAATTACATGCAACTAATCCTAAACCAAACCCTAATCCTACCCTAACCCTATAGTAAGTACATGTCAAGTCAACTTTATTTATATAGCGCTTTTTACAATGCAGATTGTTTCAAAGCAGCTTCACAGTGTTAAACAGGAAAATAATGAACAGAATTTGATTCGGCTGTACAGCCGCTCTGGAGAAAACACTGATGTCATCAGCTCATTTCAATTATCATGTATATTGTAGTTGACATAGTTAATTTAGTTTAGTAATTACATTTATTTGGATATTTATTTGAAAATGTAGTGTCCCCAACTGAGCAAGCCAGAGGCGACAGTGGCAAGGAACCAAAACTCCATCAGGTGTCCTAATGGAGAAAAATAAACCTTGGGAGAAACCAGGCTCAGTCGGGGTGCCAGTTCTCCTCTGGCCAATTAACAAACAGTGTATGATTATTATTTTGGCAGCCTTATAGGTCAGAAGTAATATTAGATCGGATTATTCGAAAGATCGGAGGCATCACACCGGGTTTATTGAGGATGGTGTGTCGATTAAACAATTATTAAATAGGAATATTTGAAATATCGGAGTCATCACGCCGGAGATGGATCCATTGAGGATGCCATGTTGATGAGCAATTTCAGAGGGTAGACTAATTGACACGGTCTCTGCAGACACTTGTTGCGCTACATGTAGTTAATCAATATTACTCAGTACTTAAATAAAGGGTTACACTTTATTGTAAGGTGTCTTTGTTACAGTGTAGCTATATATTTAAGTACGGAGTAATATTAAGGGTTAGTTGCATGTAATAATGCATAATTTACTGTTAATACTATAGTAATTATATATAATTAACAAGGACACTGTAAAATACTGTTACCCTTTATTTTAAGGTGACGTAGTTACATTGTACTTACTCAAGTACTGAGTAATATTAATTAACTGCATGTACTTACCATAGGGTTAAGATTAGGGTTTGGTTTAGGGTTAGTTATGCATAATTTACTTTTATTACTATAGAAAGTACATGTAGTAAAGTGTAACTACTACGTCACCTTCAAATAAAGTGTTACAGAATTTTTTTACTAGTTGTCTGACGTCAGTGCAAAAACACATTATGCAGTCACTGAGTTAAAACAAAAGCTAAAACTCTGAAAGCAGATGAGCCACATTCAGAGCTGTTGAATATACTGTAATTCTGTGCGTGTGACACTATCAACAGTGTGAATGTCTGGTTTGCGTACGGTTTGATCTGATCATCTGCGGCGTGTCTGGCATTTTAGAAGGAAGGAACACTGCTGGATTGTTTGCACACACTGAGCTCTTTACAGACTCAGAGTCCCTTTAAGAGTTGTCATGTGGCTCAAATTAACTCCCTACAGTGGGGTTGAGTTGTGCTTTCAACCCTCTACGCACACTTTGGCAATAGAATCGCCATTGGCTAGTACATTTTTTAGTTTCCTTGCCAGACTGATATACTATTTTATTTATATTAGTGCTGTCAAATCGATTAACCGCATCCAAAATAAAAGTTTGTTTACATAATATATGTGTGTGTACTGTGTATAATTATTATGTGTATATAAATACGCACACATGCATGTATATATTTAAGAAGTGTTTTTCATTTTATATACATCTATATCGAGATCTCCATCTATATTATATATCGAGATTAATCGTTTGACAGCCCTAATATATATATATATATATATATATATATACACACATACACACACACACACACACACGTATGAATGCTAATGTTTGATATTTTAACTGGACTGGTGGTGGTGCTTAAAATATTGTTGGTCATTCAGTGTTTCTGTAAAAAATGACAATAGTAATAGATAATAGTAATTATTAATAAGATAATAATGCTACTTCTACCGCTAATAATAATAATATACAACGAACTAAGGATTGATGAGCTGCTGGGTTCATGAATATTAATCACGTTGTCAGCGTTGCTCAAACTGATTTGCTGAAATCAAAACAGTGAAGGTAATGGATGAGCGCCAGCCAATGAGATTGCCGTTTGCGCATTAGTCCCGCCCACTACCGGAGAAACCAGCATATCTTCTGCTTGTTCTTAAACGCTGAATAATTCCAAATGAACTCTGTTGTTTTGACAAGAAAATACGACAAAGAATATCGTTTACATGTCGCGCGTCGATTCTGCGTGGTATTTAAGACACTCTCTCTTTGCGTGTGTGTGTGTGTGAGAAACACAGCGCTCTCTCAAAGCGACGGCGAGTTGTGCGCTTTCACACTAGAGTTTACGGTACGTCAGATACAGGTACGCTGCGCATCCGTTGAGCTGAACTGAAATAGACAGAGAGCGAAACTGTTTCTCTGAGTGTTCAGCGAGTAAAAAAAAAATATAACAATGCTAAACTTATTCTTAGCCTCTTAGACACGCACTGGCGAGTAAAATCGAAGCATTTATTAGCCAATGGCTAATGATAGATACTGTTTAGTCGCCCAGAGTGAAGATTTACTCGCATTGTAGAGGGTTGGCTTTTAACATGACCGATGTCACTAAATTTAACTTCTACTGCAGTTATTATCAGCCATGTTTGTTGTGCACCATAACAGCATAAGCAGATGAAAGTTTTAATTATTAAAGACCTATTATGCCCTTTTTCAAAGTGTGGATTTTGTTTTTGGGCTTCTAAGACATCATTTTCCTCATATCTCCATTATTGCAGCTCCTCTCTTCCCAGTCTGTCAGTAACACTCTGTTTCGTTCCTGTCTCTATGAAGCCCCTCCTTCTAGAAAGAGCACACTGTGCTCTGATTGGTCGGCTGGAGCAGTGTGTTGTGATTGGTCAAGCGCTTCCAGTGTGTTTGGGGAAATGCCCCGCCCCTTACCATAACTGCCAGTTTCAACACACTACTAACTAGGGCCCTATGAAATCTGTTTTATTTAATTTTTCCAAAAAAAAAAGACAAATTTTAATGGTTAAATAACATTTTATTAATCAAAAAGCATGTCTAATTATTTGAAATCATAAAACGTGTACAATCTAACAACAATTCATTAAAAGTTTGACAAAAAGTACATATTTAGGGAAATACGTTTTATTTTTTTCTCAAATTCCTTAAAAAAAAAAATTCTTACTAAATTCTGTATTTTCTGATTTAAGGATCCCATTTGAAATAGTTTAATTAAATTAAAATGTTATTAATCAAATTTAAATAATCAAAAAGCATGTCTAATTAATTGAACTCATATAAAATGTTTTTTTATTATATATAAAATGTGTTTTTTCCCCCAGAAATTCTATGTTGTGTATTTAAAATGTTCTGCCAATCAAATGAATGGGGAAAAAAACATTAATTGAATTGATCTTTTGATATGAAATTTTTTCAAACAAAGTTTTGCACGGCAGAGCTTTTCTGTTAAAATGAAAACGGAAGAGAAGTGGATTATTCATTAAAAAAGTTTTAATAATGATTTATTATTATTAGTGTTATTACATTGAGACGTGGCTACTTTCTACTTTACAACAGTAATATATTTCTGTCACAATTTCTTGAAGTTAAACCAAACTTTTATTTTGACGGGTTGCCGTGAAGAGCTTTGAGTTTCTATGTGTTTATGATATGATGATAGTTTCTCAAATGAAACGGCAAAATGCTGATGCAGAGCGGCTCTGGAGATGAAGTTCATGCCTTCACGGACCTGCTTTTTATTTACTCATCAAAAAATTGACAAATTCCGCTTTATACACTAAATTCCATTCTTATGACTGGATTTCCTGCATCGCGGCCCTAACTAACCAACTCAACCAGGCCCGCCCCTTTATTCTGCATATGAATTATTTAAATGAGGAATATTGTGAGTGTTGGAGTTCAGAAACACTGACACTGATATAGAGAAGAACTTTTTCATGCTCAAACAGCAACATTACACACTAAAGAAAGATGAACATGGACAAAAGCACAATAGGTCCCCATTATACCCAGATCCGTTTAGACGATTCCCTTTGAACACTAACTACATTTTAAAGGCGAGCAAAGATTACATTTAAGCTGCTAATGATGTGAATGTTGTCTTGTTGTTCTACCCACAGTGGGTCTGAATGGCGTCTCTCCTGTAAATCTCTGCCGGGGAGAAAACGCCTTATACTGTGTCTCGCTGTCAGGAAGCTGTCAGGCTTTACTCCTGTTACAGCTCCGCTATAGACCGTATACCGCCTTCCCATGCCGAAGGGATTCTTTAGCCCAGTATAGGATGTGCTCGCTCTTCTATCTGCATTTCTGCATCAATATATTCGTTCTCTGTTCTTTTGTTCTGCAGGTCTGAGTGGGAGGTTTCTGGTTACAACACTGCCGACTATTTTTCAGTAAGTCCTCAGATGGCTGAATTTATCTTCCCTTCAGGTGTTA
Organism: Rhinogobio ventralis; assembly: GCA_039654625.1. Classification (NCBI taxonomy): domain Eukaryota; kingdom Metazoa; phylum Chordata; class Actinopteri; order Cypriniformes; family Gobionidae; genus Rhinogobio; species Rhinogobio ventralis. Next base: position 38,258,670 of record CM077202.1, on the reverse strand, counting down.
TGACAAAACTCGCTTTCAAAACTCGTTTAAAATGTTCTTTCAAGTTCCACTTTTTAATTAAAAAGTGCAAATGTGTTTCATTATAGTATAACACAGAAAACCCATCTCACCCACAGCGCTAAAGATGGAAATTTCCGCAAATATGTTTCATCACGGACTATTGAGGATATCCAAGCTTATGTTGTGGACAGAAAGTGGGCGACGGTTGAGCCGGTGCCAGGATGGAAGTCACCATCCTCTCTTCTGTAAATAAAACCTTTCCTGTCTGCAAAAGTGCTGATGTGTTTGCATCATGAAATTTTGTATATAAAACCCTTTTATTCTTTTACAGGATGTCAGGAATGGCTAATCTGTTTCGTCTCTCCGTGTGGATTCGAGTAAGAAACATTTCTGTAGTTTTGTCTTTAAAACTGGCATCATTTAACCATTATGGCTTCATTTTTTTTTAACACAAAGTAATATATTTTAATTGTTACGCTGGTCCAAAAAAGACGAAAAACACCAAAAAAAGTTGCCCATATAACTATATTGATGCATTAATTTCCCAGTCTGCAGCGATACACGTGAGTCATAGACCAATACTTTTATTTACATTAATAATTTGTTGACATACACTGCAAAAACATTTTCATTAACATTCTTAAATCAAGATGCATTTACTTAAGAAGCAAAATTGCTTGACTTTATGCTTAAAATAAGGGGGGGGGGGTCTGCCAATGGGGTCAGAATAATAGACTTTAAAGGAACACTCATTTTTCATCTTCTCTAGAGTTAAACACTTGAGTTTTACTGTTTTTGAATCCATTCAGTCGATCTCCGGGTCTGGCGGTAGCTCTTTTAGCATAGCTTAGCATAGATCATTGAATCTGATTAGACCGTTAGCATCTCGTTTAAAAATGACCAAAGAGTTTCGATATTTTTCCTATTTAAAACTTGACTCTTCTGTAGTTACATCGTGTACTAAGACTGACGGAAAATGAAAAGTTGCGATTTTCTAGACCGATTTTCTATGGCTAGGAACTATACTCTCATTCCGGCGTAATAATCAAGGGACTTTGCCGCCGTACCATGAGTGCAGCGGCGCAATGATATAGTTCACATAATTTCACTTAATTTTGATCAATGTTTTTCAGAAAACAAGAATTATTATCTTAAGTAATTATGTCTTGATTTAAGAATATTTACGATATTTGTACTGGAAAACAAGACAAATACTGAGTAAAAATATTTTTTTTGCAGCATAACACGATCTAACAACGACAAATACTTCTAAAGCATTTATAAATCTTAGTTAATGTTAATTTTACCATTTACAAATACATTATTAAAAACAAAAGTTGTGTCGGTTAATATAATTTAATGAACCTAGGCTGACATGAAGTAACAATGAACAGTTGTATTTTTATACTAACATTATCAAAGTTTAATAAATACTGTAACCAATATATTGCTCATTGTCAGGGTTGCAAATTTTCTGGGAATTTTTTCTACGGGAACTTAATCTGGGGAATTTTGGAAATATTCCAATTTAGAAACTTAACGGGAATCTACAGAAATGTATGGGATTGAATTGGAAATTTTGGGAAATTTATATAAACTGCATAATATACAAACATAAATATAAACATTTTGTTTGGTCATAAGCGGACATGTTATTTATTTATTTTTTGCATATTGATATATTTTCCAATTAATTACTTCTAATATAGTAAATATGTAAAATATGTTTTTTTATTTCAGCAATTATTATGCATGTGTTATTTATTTCAGTGTCACATGATCCATCAGAAATCATTCTAATATGCTGATTTGATACTCCGTTATTAATTTTGGAAACAGTTGTGCTGCTTAATATTTTTTTGAAACCTGTAATACTTTTTTTCAGGATTCATTGATGAATAAAAAGTTAAAGAGAACAGCATTTATTTCTAACAATATAAGTCTTTACTATCACATCCTTTACCTACACACATCCTCGCTGAATAAAAGTATTAATTTCTTTCAAAAAAAAAAAAACTTTTGAACAGTAGTGTAGGCCTATATTGTTACAAAAGATTTATATTTTAAATGAATGCTGTTCTTTTTTAACTTTTTATTAATCAAATAATCCTGAAAAAATCATCATATCAGAATGATTTCTGGAGGATCATGTGACTGAAGACTGGAGTAATGATGCTGAAAATACAGCTTTGCATTACTGAAATATTTCACAATATTACAGTTTTTTCTGTATTTTTGATCAAATGTGCATGTTATGGAGGAATGCACAGTGCATGCAGAGGGTGTGGCCTCAAAAGCCCTGCAGTGAGTAGTGTGTGTGTGATTGACGAACGTGTAGAGTAGAAATTCAACTGAAAGTGCATTGAATCTGGTTGTTTTAAACAAGATTATGCTGCTGAAGATTTTTTTCAACTACATTTAAGTTCCCTGTTATAGGCTAACCTGCAATTTTGCAAATTCCCAGTTTATTCTCATTAATTCCCATATATTCCCGTTAATTCCCACGGAAAGTTTCCAGCCTTGAAAATTCACGGAATTTTGCAACCCTACTCATTGTTAATGTTACTTAAAGCATTAACTATTGTTAAATAATGGGACATTGAAAAGTGTTACTTTTATGTCCATTTTGGAGCTTTATTTTATGAAACGTATATTTTACGTATATTAAATATATCCCTGTTTTGTCCATTGAACACAGCAAATCCACACGTACCTGACAAATATTCTCGGTATTCCTTCCTGGGGTTCATATGTGATATTTGCCATCATCACACTCTTTATGGGACTGTTACTCGGCCTGGTAAGTCTACAAACATCATTTTCACAGTTTAGATGTGTTAATGTATTATTCATGTTCAAAGCAAAAAGTGATAAGCTTTACTCTTTGCATGAAAGTATATCATGCATATATCTTCCTGTGAACGGATAATCCGTGGTACAGATCTAAAAAGACCATTTACCAAAGGGACCCAACAAAGTGCACTTGACTTCATCTAACGCGAGTGCTCTATGAAGCAGTTCGCACATACTGATACATGATGACTTGCAGCAGAAGGACTTATATAATGCATTTTGAAATAAAGATGTTCTCACATTATACAACTGAGTTGTGTAATACTGGTCGATTCTGCGGCTCTTTTGAGGATACAGTGGGTGGTTCTCGCATGTAGTGGATCAAACTTTTAAAAGTGAACTTCCACTGGTGGGTTTGAAATCATGACTCGGTCTAATGCTAAATATCTCAATCAGATGCTGGTTCTGATCGCTGACTGCATTTGGCCATCCAGACCAAAGCGCAGAGAAGACAAAACAGGTGAGATTAGAAGCACTTTTATCATTTACTTTGCACTTAACTTTTTTGTTTTAATTCATTGTAAAATGTTTTTACAGATGCTGTAATTTCTTATGTTTGAATTTACTTTGAATAATCACAGTTGTTTGAAACTCTTATTATTCAGGGCTCCAGATTGCGACCTTTTTTCCTGCCGGTGTGACCACTGCGTAACCCATCCGATAATCTGTCATTTAACCAAACTGCGTATCGGCTTGAAGCAGTAATAGACAGCAGCGCGAGTTCAGAACAGGTTTACTCGCGAGATGATCTCGATTTCGTGACACCGTTACTACACAGCGCTGAGAGATCCAGTGAGAAAAGCGTTTGAATTCACCACAGAATTAATAACATCGCAGAGAGATATTACAAACATTAGATATTAGATCAAACAGGGCTTACGTGGAAACTAGGAGAAATACTGTGCCATGAACAAACAAGTTATAGAAGGCTTTTCAGTCCATAAAAATCACCAACATTCACCATGAGAAGAATTCACTTAAGAAGCATTTTTTTTTTACATTATTCATCTCAGGGTTCACACAACCTTTTGGGCCCTATCATACACTCGGCGCAATGGGACGCCAGGCACGACGCAAGTGCTTTTTTTTTTGCTAGTTTCAGCCCGACGCAGTTATTTTCACGTCCAGCTCCACGTTGTTTAAATAGCAAATGCACTGGCGCATCTGTTCGCCCATGGGCGTCTGGTCTGAAAACCAGGTGTGTTCAGGAGCATTGTTGGCGTGTTGCTGTTTTGAGGAACTGAAAACGACTGCTCCATTGACCAACACAAACCTGCTCTAAAGTCTGCAGTATTTTTTGTGTTATTTAAAGGGTGTGTTAGTAATATGAGCATATAGGCGGTGCACAACACTCTGCTTATTACACACACAGGGATGCGCAGCAGCACACACACATTTTTAAATATTAAAAATAAAAGGATTACTCTATGTAGAAGCGTTCAGTCTTTCCGCTCACAAATTCTGCCATGTAAATAGCAAATCCGCCATGGTGCAAGTGGAACTGGCTTTTAACTCTTTCCCCACCAGTTGCCAGCCACCGCCAGTCCATCAACACCCCCAAAGCTTCACAGTCCTATAGCTCATCCTGGGTCGACATTTCATTCAGTAACATTAGGCAGTTTTGATTTATATGATGTTTAATGTTGATGATCACGTTATTTTACATATGCATCTGCTTACATACGATCGCTTGTTTTTTTGCGTCTTCCTCGCCTATGTTTTGATCAAGAGATTCTGTACTCTTTCAGAAGATGTGTAATAGCGCCCCCTAGCGTCTAACAGTGAAAACGCAGAAACCCAGAAAATTCCATGTTTGGCAGGGAAAGAGTTAAAGGGAATGGGAGATGAGACTCTGATTTGTTTATTGCACGTTACGCCTAAAACACACCCAAAACACACCCATTAAGAGACTAGGTACAACCCTTTTAGACCATGCGCCTGGCGCACCAACTGTTTTTTCCGTCGTTAAACTAGCAAAAGTGGATTTGGACAGAGTGGATTTCCAGCACTTCAAACCTCTAAATATTAACTAGTTTTAATGTTATTTTTAATGTGATGATTTGTAAGATTAAAAGTTTAAAGATGTAGGAAAAATAAAACTTTGTGGCAAACACAAATTAAAAATTAACTTTTATTAAAAAAAAAAGACATGAAATTACCACTATAACCAGAAGCTGGCAGCAGAGGAGCACTTATTGACTTATTAGCCATTTCCACTCCCTAATTTATAAAAAAATAAAATAAAATAGAAAGTCAAAAAGTCTCATGAAAACTTTTCTTCAAATTGTGACTGAATTACACAGAAATCAAGTAAAGAGCGCTCCTTTTATAATCACTAAAGCTCATTCTCTTTGATGGGAAAGTGTGTCCAAACTTGACTGGTAGTGTGTGTGTGTATATACATATATACACTCACCTAAAGGATTATTAGGAACACCTGTTCAATTTCAACCAATCACATGGCAGTTGCTTCAATGCATTTAGGGGTGTGGTCCTGGTCAAGACAATCTCCTGAACTCCAAACTGAATGTCAGAATGGGAAAGAAAGGTGATTTAAGCAATTTTGAGCATGGCATGGTTGTTGGTGCCAGACGGGCCGGTCTGAGTATTTCACAATCTGCTCAGTTACTGGGATTTTCACGCACAACCATTTCTAGAGTTTACAAAGAATGGTGTGAAAAGGGAAAAACATCCAGTATGCGGCAGTCCTGTGGGCGAAAATGCCTTGTTGATGCTAGAGGTCAGAGGAGAATGGGCCGACTGATTCAAGCTGATAGAAGAGCAACTTTGACTGAAATAACCACTCGTTACAACCGAGGTATGCAGCAAAGCATTTGTGAAGCCACAACACGCACAACCTTGAGGCGGATGGGCTACAACAGCAGAAGACCCCACTGGGTACCACTCATCTCCACTACAAATAGGAAAAAGAGGCTACAATTTGCACGAGCTCACCAAAATTGGACAGTTGAAGACTGGAAAAATGTTGCCTGGTCTGATGAGTCTCGATTTCTGTTGAGACATTCAGATGGTAGAGTCAGAATTTGGCGTAAACAGAATGAGAACATGGATCCATCATGCCTTGTTACCACTGTGCAGGCTGGTGGTGGTGGTGTAATGGTGTGGGGGGTGTTTTCTTGGCACACTTTAGGCCCCTTAGTGCCAATTGGGCATCGTTTAAATGCCACGGCCTACCTGAGCATTGTTTCTGACCATGTCCATCCCTTTATGACCACCATGTACCCATCCTCTGATGGCTACTTCCAGCAGGATAATGCACCATGTCACAAAGCTCGAATCATTTCAAATTGGTTTCTTGAACATGACAATGAGTTCACTGTACTAAAATGGCCCCCACAGTCACCAGATCTCAACCCAATAGAGCATCTTTGGGATGTGGTGGAACGGGAGCTTCGTGCCCTGGATGTGCATCCCACAAATCTCCATCAACTGCAAGATGCTATCCTATCAATATGGGCCAACATTTCTAAAGAATGCTTTCAGCACCTTGTTGAATCAATGCCACGTAGAATTAAGGCAGTTCTGAAGGCGAAAGGGGGTCAAACACAGTATTAGTATGGTGTTCCTAATAATCCTTTAGGTGAGTGTATATACACAGTACTGTGCAAAAGTCTTAGGCACGTTGGTATTTTCACACAAAAAATGTTTTTAAGCCAGTTATTTATATCTTTTACTGTAGTGTGTCAGTAGGAAATATCAGTTTACATTTCCAAACATTCATTTTGCAATTAATTGTAATAATCCAGTGAGATTTTTATTTTTTATTTTTTTTATGCACAAGAAGTCTGACAGCAGCCGGTCTGATCTGATCTCACCATCATCGAGTCTGTCTGTGATTACATGAAGAAACAGAAAAAACTGAGACAGACTAAATCCAGAAGAACTGAGGCAACGTCTCCCAGACACTTGAGGAAACCTTCCTGCAGAACTACAGTACTGGGAAAAGTTTAGGCACTTGTCAGAATGCTTTAAAGTGAGAATGCTGTCAGAAATAATAACATAAATAGCTTTTATTTATGAATGAACTTCTATGAACTAAATCAAATGGATATTTGGGGTGACCACCCTTTGCGTTGTCACCTGCATCTGTTCCTACACCTATTCATGGAGTTCTGCAGGAAGGTTTCCTCAAGTGTCTGGGAGACGTTGCCTCAGTTCTTCTGGATTTAGTCTGTCTCAGTTTTTTCTGTTTCTTCATGTAATCACAGACAGACTCGATGATGGTGAGATCAGATCAGACCGGCTGCTGTCAGACTTCTTGTGCATAAAAAAAAAAATCTCACTGGATTATTACAATTAATTGCAAAATGAATGTTTGGAAATGTAAACTGATATTTCCTACTGACACACTACAGTAAAAGATATAAATAACTGGCTTAAAAACATTTTTCGTGTGAAAATATCAACGTGCCTAAGACTTTTGCACAGTACTGTATGTATATAAATGTACACAAAAGATTTCAGTCAACATTAGAATGGTTTTGAATCGATTCACTGAAATTGACACTTTGAACTGATAAACAGATATTTTGAAATCATTGTAAATATATTGTGCATATTTAATAGTAACGCCCAGCTCTACTTGTAAGTGCAACTTTACTTGGTCAATAAACTAAGATAAACTCAAGAGTTGTTATTGAACCTGTTATTGAAGTTGTTATTGTACTTCTGCAGTTGTGATTGTGAAAGAGGAAGTGTCGGAGGAAGAAGCGGAGGACATACTGGCGGAGGAGAAACGCGCGTCTGACCTGGACAACGAGAGCGAGAGAGTGTCTGGTGACGAGTCGACCGAAGAGGAAGGACCTATGCCAGACGGAGCAGGCAGTGGCAGTGAGCAGCCGCTGTCAGAGGGGGCAGTAGAGAGCTCAGTGAGGAAACGCAAACCACAGGGGCCGGACACTGCAGAGGGAACCTAATGCGCCCGTCCACGGACTGCAGTCGCCACCAAAAACAAGAGGAAGCAGCCATATCTGAAGGGTATGCAAAGCAACGCCAGCTATCGGCTGATTTCTGCGCCATTCATGCAGAACGCGGGTTTGCCCATTGCATTTTATATGCTTCTCGCTGCAGTTTAATTCATTTTAGTCTTTCAGACTAGTTGCTTAAAGTTATTGCTAAAAGCTCTGGACCTTCTTTAAGATTTGAGTTTTTATTTTCTACAAACATCAAAAAATGAATCATTTTAATGCTCAAGTTACGATAAAAACATGTTTACGATGCATTTGGACGAATCTCACAAAATCTGTCAAGAAATATGCCTCATATTTCACCTCAAAATCAAAAGAAAAAAATGCAGAATATTAAGTATTAATGTTTATTTTTAGTGCTGTCAAATCGATGAATCGCGATTAATCGCATCTAAAATAAAAGTTTGTGTTTACATAATACATGTGTGTGTACTGTGTATAATTATTATGTGTATATAAATACACACTCATTCATGTATATATTAAAGAAAAATGTTATATTTGTATATAAAATATTTATATATATAAGATAAATTATATAAATATATATACAGTATATACATGCAAATATTTCTTAAATATATACATTAATGTGCGTGTATTTATATATACATAATAATTATACACACTACACACACGTATATGTTATGTAAACACAAACTTTTATTTTGGATGTGATTAATCGCGATTATTCGATTGCCCAGCACTATTTTTTTTACATTGTGACATTTTTCATGATGATGAAGCACATAAAATGTCTATTTATCACGGTAGTATTTGCCGTACTGCCTTTATGCAGATTTTAATAATTGTTTTAATAAATTATATAACTGTAGTTTTACATTTTTGCTTTTCTATAGGCCTATCTTTGCTGCAATGTCCTGTTTAATACTGTAAAGTATTTCAAAAATTACTGTATTACAGTAATTAAAATTGAGAATTACAGAGCTCAACTAAAATGTACTGATGCATTACAGTAATGAGAATTATTGATACTAATATATTGGGAGAATTGCTTAACTGCATGAAAATATCACAATGCAAAACATCTTGATGATCCTATAAATATCTATTTTTTATTATTATTTAATTTTTTTTTGAGTGAAATATGAAGGACATGTTCTTAGCAGGTTGAATGGTTCATTCATTACACTGTTGTTTTACCACAATTCCTTAATCATTCCATATTTGCTGTAATGATGAACGCTTTCATGTTTATTCATGTTTCACATTTCTGTGCCACAACTGAATTCCTGCATTTACAATCCTGACTGTTTCCAGTAGGAAAGCTTCTTAAAGTATGGTAGATATGAAGAGTATTTTTTGCACTATTGCATTCCTCCACACATGATGCATATAGTGATGAACAGCACAATCTGTCCGTAATCACGTTACATAAACATGGCAGATTATCAGAAGGATGTTTTGCGTACCAGGTCTCAGGATAAGTATTTCTCAGTGCTATGAAGATGTTATTTTGTACAGTGTAGATTTGTAATGTATTCCCTGTAATTGCAAATGAAATCCATAATTTGCACAAGAAAACATTGACAATGTCTTTGGTATTAAAATTGGTGCAGTCTTTGACTGGCGGCTCGACGGTCAATTGCCTTTAATTTTTTATACTATTGACAGACTGTTTAAATCTGTGTGGTGTCGCATATAAATATTGGTGATTTTGTCGGTTTTTTAAGTGGTAACCAGCACAGAAACACACCAGCACATCTGTAAAATGTTTCTGTGTCTTTTATCATATCTTGTCAATTTCATTGTGTTGTGTGACAGATTGTTATATTGATAATATTGTGTAATGTGTTCATAACTGCTGGTTTTATGCGTTCATTAAACAGTTTGACTTGATACTAAGTGTTTCGGACTTTTAGTTTGCCATGTCTGCATTGAAACAGAAAATAATTTCAGCTTGTAATAACAAATAATTGCATTTATCCCAATGCAATGTCTAAGTCTTCTTAGACTTACATTATAATTGCATTACTGACATCTATGGGCCAAGAAACTAGGGATGTACGATATATCGGCCACCATATCGGTATCAGCCGATATATGTTCAGTTTTAATGTTTTCATAAGGTTTGTGCTTGTCAATGGCTGTGTTTAACTCCACTTTTAGACATACACTCGCGCACTTTACCTCGGAGGAATCCCCGGCGACATTGTGAAGTGCGTTCAACTTTGTCAAGTGGACGAGAGAAGTTTATTTGGACAGACCCCCGAGGGAGTGAGTCTGCTCATATGTACAGTTCAGGCAGCTACATAGACCACAATGCAACGTGATTGTGACATCACAACAGCAACCCGCAGTGCTCGCACTTAATTGAGGCCCTGTCCCAAATGGCTGACTTCATATGCACTTATGGTCTTGTGTGGAATTGGCCACTGCGTGCATGTGTCTAAGTCCACAAGAATGCAGGGTGTCCCATTTGTCATTTTAGGTTTCAGAAGGGTACCCGCGAGCTCCCCCTTTGCGATCGATATGCGCCCTCAATGTGTACTTTTGCCGAGCCTGCACTGAAGAGAGCCACGCAGCAGACTTCATCCTGACAGTCAAAGTGGCGTTACGTCAAGACCACGAGAGTTTAGGGTGGCATTTGGGACAGGGCCTTACCCACAATTGATTAAGGGTGTTCCATTATAAACCTAGTAGTGGCAAAGCCACCTGAAGGCAAACCTGCAAACTTAGCCAAAAAAGCATAATACCTGCTAACGTAGTACACCGGTAAGGAGACGAGGCCGTTTTATAATGGATGTCAATAGAGGAGAGGATTTACTACTCTGAGGAAATATCATAATGAATCGACAGCCCATCGGCTAATCTTCAACATGTTTGCTCTTAAACATTATTTTTAGAGTTTACACCAAAAAAATTGTGTTTTATAAGAGAAGTCACGGCTGCATCCAAAATCACATGCGTTCTTACTATATAGTAGAAAAAAAAAAAGTAGTATGTCTGAATTCACAGTACTCATAACAACGAAATTAAATGGCGTCAAGGCTGTAATGTGATTGGTTATCAAGGCACACGTGATCCAAGTTAGCCGTTACGCTTTCTCCAATGGTACAACCACGGACCCTCACATCTCCCAATGATAATGCTGCGTTCCAGATGAGGTTGGACGTGGGAATATCCCAAATTAAAGTCCCACTTCAGAATTCAGTGAGTTCCAGGCAATCAGACTCATGTTGACCACATGATATCACCACGACACAAGAGCATATCGCGTTTTTGTGTCAATTATGGCAACAACAGAATAAAAACAACATAAAATCGCATTGAAAACAGCTAAAGAAAAGCAAAAACAAAGGTATTATGTTTTTGCTTTACGACATCTTGGAAGTGACGTCAAATGACGCGTCTTGCTGAGGTTGAGGTTGGTCCGACCGATAGATATTCACAGGCTGAATATCCGTCTTTAAGTGGCGTTCCAGATGTTATTTCCAAGAGCGAGGTGGGAAAAATCCAAATTCATCTTGTGCAACGTAAGCAATGATGTACATCCGAGTGAACGAGACAGAGGAAAGTTAGCAAGAGATGGGCATTAAAAGATCACCAACACACACATGATTTGCCCTGTTCAGTAATTCTGGCCCTGTATGTTTAAAAGATACAAGAAAAACACTGATTATATAGAAAAACATGTAGAAAATACGTCTATAAAAAGAGCTGAGGGTTGGCTGGTTGACATGGGTCAGTTACTGTTAAAGGAACACGCCGACTTTTTGGGACTTTAGTTAGATAAGTCCATACATACCATTTTTATCTCCGTGTGTGCCATAACTCTGTCTGACACACCCACCGCTAGCCTAGCTTAGCACAAAGACTGGAGGTAAACGGCTCCATCTAGCCTACTGCTCAATAAGTGACAAAATAACGCCAACATTTTCCTATTTACATGTTGTGATGTGTATAGTTACATCGTGCAAAAAAAAGCATTTACTTTGACAGGCATTCAAAAGCAGCCACGTGTTTAAATAATTAAAACGCTATTTTTCAAGCCGAAAAATTTTAAATGCAAGTATTTCATATATTATTTCTCTAAAAATGTCAAATGGACTTACATGTTTTCCTGACGTCACAGCTCAAGATGTTCACTACTGAAGGTCTGTGTTGGTGTTCATCAGTCAATCAGTGTTGTGACATTATTTTCCTCCAGCAATTTCCCACAAGCAAAGATGGCAGATTTCATTTCACATGCATCCAACTGAAGGAATACAGTGTAAAACTGCAGAAACTTAAGTTGATGTGCAGTTAGTGTTAAGAACAGTCTTTCTCAACCCTGTTCCTGAAGCAACCAGCATGCACATTTTGCAAGTCTACCCTAAACAAACACACCTGATTCAACTCAACAGGCTTATTACGGGAAACTCGTCCCAATTCGCCTACTTATACTACGCCCTAAAAGTATGTACTGATTTTGTGAAGAAAACATACATACTTGGTAGTAGGAAAGCTTTGGGACGTACTACTTCGTCATAACTGCGTCTTTAACGGACAGCTGTCGCTTCGTCACATACATCCGGTCACCGTTTAAACTGCCCTGTCAATCATCTGAGATCATCTTGTCTCCTACATTCAATGTAATTTATTTTCTTACCATTTTCTGAGAGAAAAAAACATTGTTTTTATGTTGTGATAGTAATGAAAAACATCCCCAGACAAAGAAGCTTTTTCATTTGTGTCACAAGTTTTCATCACTCTCATGCCCATACTTATGCCCATAATTATGAAGCATTCAGTTTAACCCTCTGATGCTCATTTGTGACTGAAAAATGTTGTTTTGTTGTTATTTTTTACTTCATCTGAATTGCTATGTAAACACGAAAAAGGTTAAATGGTCCTGAAAAAAAACTGTCACACTTGTATTGTTCGGGTCAAAAATGAGCGCATTGGAAATGAATGGGAGACGCATTTCATCTAGCCGAAACCTTTGGTACTGCGCACAAACACATTCACACTGAAAGCTCATTTGTTGAGGTATCAACCTCAAATTTGTAACACAGCTTGTTTAGAGTTATGGCTTTGATTTGCTCACAGTTTTAGAGTAGAATGTGTTTTTTGGATATATACATATTTCATATAAAAATTGAAAATAGCATTTTTGTGCTTTTATCATAACAATAAACATTTTTTTCACTTCAGCAATAATCTTCCAAGTGCTGTCTTTAAAAAAGATTCATGAAATTTTCAGGTCCATGCTCAAAAAGTGAATAAATGGATTCTAACTACAGCATAAATATAATTTAGTACCATAAAATCCCCTGAAAAAACAAAATATTAAATTAAAAACATTATTGAACTAAAATAGTACATTCCTTTTATTGAAATACTAATAAATTGTTGACTGCCACAAAGAGGGTTAATAAACAAATGAGCATCTGTTAACTGATACTTTGATTGCATCAGTGAATGATCTCTGCGGTGTGTGTGAAGTCGAGGTGTGTGTGCAGCGGTTGTGAAACGGTTACGTAAAGCTGCAGAGGAGGCACATCTGAACATCCTACACACACCGAGTCTGAAAATACTGCCATCATTCAAACTCACGCCAGGGAGAATCTCACCAAACCTATCGGGAATATATCTGCAACATATTCCCCCCCTAAAATCCTAATGGTCCTATTTTTCTTTATGCAAAATATTTATTTTTTCTGATTTAACTCAAGCACACACAATCCTTTTTCTTTCATATGCAATTACGAGTAATTTTTATTTGATCATTAAATACAGAGCGTATTGATTTTTACTCCGTTTTGTGTTGGTTATCCACGTTTGTGAGGAGAAGCCCCTATAGCGGCATGTGACGGGGCAAAGGGACCAACGCTGGATAAACATTAGTTGAAAGCCTGCAGAAAGTTCACACAGAAAGTTAATTATTCATCAGTGGTGAAATACAGCGGCTTGAAGAGTTTTGAGTCTCATCAGTGGAAACATGTCAGACACGCTGGTGTGTGTTAGCGATTATGAGCTTCAAGCTCAAAGGCTTTTGCCCAAGTCAGTGTTTGATTATTATTTCTCAGGAGCAGACGAGCAGGAGACTCTGCGTGATAATGTAGCAGCGTTCGCCAGGTACGTGACGGTACAAGCGCCGTTTGATTTTACAAGCTTTGATTACAGAGAAGACAGGCATAGAAGTGTCAATCACACAAAAAACTGGTCCGCACTGTAAACCCTAACACTCAAGATAATTAATGTGTTTGAGTAGCGCCAACTCAAATTAAACAAATTAGTTCAATCAAATTAACTTTTATGAGTATTTAGAACTCTCTTTTTCTTTTGAGATCTCAAAACTGACACATTTAAGTAATCTGACTAACTTAAATTTAACTGAAACTGGGCTGGGATTTCTATTTCCCAGCATGCTTTGCCATGACACTCAAAAGGGAGAGTAAATGCCAAAATGAACAGTTAATATGTTTTTTTTGTGTGCAAGATTAATGTTTGGGCGGAGATTTAGTAGTGTTTAATGTTTTGCTATGTTATAGACGAGTGGAGCAAGAGCTTAGTTTGAGAACAGATTTATGTTAAATGTTTTATATCGCTGTCCTCGTTCTGCAAGTGCTATGCTATGCTAATGCTACCAATGCATTGTGTCACCAATTAGCAAGCATTTATTGAATTAGCTAGTTAAAGCTAACCAAGTTTCCACTACTAAAAATATTTCAGTTGAGCATTTTAGGTTAAATGTATGAATTAGCTTACACAAATACTTGAAGTTAAGAGCACTTAAAATAAATGAGTACAAAATAAAAATCTGCAAGTTCTACTTACTTAAACTTAACTTAACTTTAGTGTGGGTCATACGCTGTAAAAACTATTATAAATTTATAAATAAAGCAATGATTATGGGAGTATGTTTTACAAGAAAATACTATTTCAATATTTTTTTAGTTATTAGCTGTTTCTTTGTAATTATTTGTGAAATCAATTTTTTTTTTGTGAAAGTGGGTATGTTTACATGACAACAATGTACTGAAATGGAAATGTTTTTCCTTTGTGTTTTTTAAAAGTTCTGCACAGGTGACAACGTTGTCAAAATGATCCCCGTTCACATGGATCAGCGTCAGCGAAAACAACTAAAACGCTGTATTATTCAAGCCAGGCCAGTAGATGGCGATGTGACCTATAGACTGAACACGTAACACACATGCGCATGACGTCTTGGTTTTCAGAAATTCACGTTTTTGTAGTTTTCAAAAACTTGCACTTTAAAACTCGTTTTCAAAAGTTTCGAGGCCCCCAAAACACCAGTTATGTAAATGAACAGCCAAATCAGATTAAAAGTTTTTAGTTGAAAACTGTGTTATGTAAATGCCCCCTCAACCTAACACCAAAGTCTATTTTAACTCCAATAAAGCCTATTTCTGAAAGCATTAACATGTTTTTCAATTGACTAAGTGCACTTTCCTTCTAATACATCGCTTTGGATTTGTCTGTAATTCTTATTACTCTCTATTTAAAAGGACAGTTCACCCAAAAACTAAAATTATGTCATCATTTACTCACCCTCGAGTTGTTCCTGTATAAATTTCTTTCTTCTGCTGAACACAAAAAAAGATATTTTGAAGTATGTCGGTAACCAAACAGTTGATGGGCCCCATTGAGTATTTTTCCCCCATACTATGTAGGTCAAAGTCAACCATCCGCTTTTTGAGGGTTTTTTTTGGGTCAAATATCCCTTTGAGAACAGATCAAGTATTTAGATGTCAGATCAACACAATTTTTTCACAAAATAATGTTTAAAGATTAACTTCCATGAATCCCACTGAAGAGAATTGTCTATCTCTCTCTCTCTATATATATATATATATATATCTATATATCTATATATATATATATATATATATATATATATACACACACACACACACACACACACCGATAAGGCATAACATTATGACCACTGACAGGTGAAGTAAATAACATTGATGATCTCTTCATCACGGCTCCTGTTAGTGGGTGGGATATATTAGGCAGCAAGTGAACATTTTGTCCTCAAAGTTAATGCGTTAGAAGCAGGAAAAATGGGCAAGCGTAAGGATTTGAGCGAGTTTGACAAGGGCCAAATTGTGATGGCTAGACGACTGGGTCAGAGCATCTCCAAAACTGCAGCTCTTGTGGGGTGTTCCCGGTCTGCAGTGGTCAGTATCTATCAAAAGTGGTGCAAGGAAGGAACAGTGGAGAACCGGCGACAGGGTCATGGGCGGCCAAGACTCATTGATGCACGTGGGGAGCGAAGGCTGGCCCGTGTGGTCTGATTAAACAGACGAGCTACTGGAGCTCAAATTGCTCAAGAAGTAGTTAATGCTGGTTCTGATAGAAAGGTGTCAGAATACACAGTGCATCTCAGTTTGTTGTGTATGGGGCTGCATAGCCGCAGACCAGTCAGGGTGCCCATGCTGACCCCTGTCCACCGCCAAAAGCACCAACAGTGGCACGTGAGCATCAGAACTGGACCACGGAGCAATGGAAGAAGGTGGCCTGGTCTGATGAATCACATTTTCTTTTACATCACGTGGATGGCCGGGTGCGTGTGCGTGGCTTACCTGGGAAACACATGGCACCAGGATGCACTATGGGAAGAAGGCAAGCTAGTGGAGGCAGTGTGATGCTTTGGGCAATGTTCTCCTGGGAAACCTTGGGTCCTGCCATCCATGTGGATGTTACTTTGACACGTACCACCTACCTAAGCATTGTTGCAGACCATGTACATCCTTTCATGGAAACGGTATTCCCTGGTGGCTGTGGCTCTTTTAGCAGGATAATGCTCCTGCCACAAAGCAAAAATGTTTCAGGAATGGTTTGAGGAGCACAACAACAAGTTTGAGGTGTTGACTTGGCCTCCAAATTCCCCAGATCTCAAACCAATCGAGCATCTGTGGGATGTGCTGAACAAACAAATCCGATCCATGGCCCCACCTTGCAACTTACAGGACTTAAAGGATCTGCTGCTAACATCTTGGTGCCAGATACCACAGCACACCTTCAGGGGTCTAGTGGAGTCCATGCCTCGACGGGTCAGGGCTGTTTTGGCAGCAAAAGGGGGACCAGCACAATATTAGGAAGGTGGTCATAATGTTATGCCCGATCGTTGTGTGTATATTTTATATATATATAAAATATATATAGTTTAAAAAGGATACAAAAAAAAATTATAAAAATTCACAACTATGACATAAAAAGTCTAAATTATGACATAAGACTTAATTGAGATAATGTCAAAATTATAGCAAACTGTCAATTATATACAGTCTCAATTTGGAAATTTCAACACAAGTCGAATAATATGACAGAAATATTCAAAAAATGTACTTAGTATGTCACAATTTCGACTTTATATAATTATGGCTTAGTATGGTAGTAATTTTGACTCCTAACTATGACGAAGCATGTCATAATTTAGAATTTTGATGTCATCATTTCTACTTTTTAATGTCATAATTAATTTCATGATTTACCCAAGAATGTTTTTTTCCCCCTTATGTGGCAGAAATTGGTTTTCATACTGTTACTGTACAAAAAAAGTTAGTTAATTGACCACAACACTGGGGCATGTTGTCACATCATGAGGAAAGTACACCGAAAAAAATTGTAACCTAAAAATAACATCTAAATGAACTGGTTTTGTTCAAGTCAAAAAAGTTTGATTTTGCTGAAATCAACCTAAATACTTCAATTTATACCAACAAAATATTTTTTCATGGGTTAGATCAAGTAAAAAAACCCTGCAGTTTATCGACGTTCGTTTATTGATTTAAGAAGAAAACCTTTTCTTGAAATATGACCTACTTATTTATAATTGTCTATGAACCCTATTCGGGGTCATCGAGCTATACAGCATATAAAGAGAGAAATGAAACGATGTTAAAAAATATGCAACCGGAAACAACAGAACTCTGGCTGTTCACTCAAGGCAGTCAGTGTGTAATAGTTCGAGTCAGGCCATCACAATGTTGACAAGAATTACACTTTTCTAAACGCTTGGGCCTAATTTTAGAGCAGTGTGGGTCAGTTATAATTCTGTGCGTTTATCTTGGCCTGTAGCGCTCGTGTGGGTGAGCAGACGGACACCGCAGCTCAGCGACTTACAGCACTGTCCAGATGAATAATGCCACTTTATATTAGTCATATATACATATTTATAAAATGTGCAAACAAGATGTCCTTCAGGGTCACAGACACGCGCTGTGAAAGTTAAGTGAGCTGCGGTCAGACGACACGATGAGTCACGAAATCAACACAAATATTAAAAGTCAAGGGTGAATTCATAGGCAATACGGTACACAAGTAATACAGGAAGAAATAAGCAAACATTTATCTATTTAAAAATATAGTTCCCACCATCTAGGCGTAGTTATGTTTCATGTTTATTGAATGCATTTTGCTGAAAATAGCCTAGAATATATTTTAAATTCATGTAGTGGAAGATTTGATCCAAAACAGAAAAAAAAGGTTTTTAGTACAGGAACCAAACTTTGCAAACTAGCAAACAGTTTTCCATAACCCCCTATAATGTGACAACATGCCCCGCTGTAGGGGTAAATGTGTCAAATTAACAGTTTAATTAACAATTGATCTTGTTGTTTTTTCCCCCTGAGCAATAACAGAACTGTTCAATAGCTGCTTTTTTAGTTAAAGTTTGTGTCTACAGAAAATGACTTTCAAAAATAAACCCACCCTAAGAGATATTAATTAGTAAAAACTAGCGCTGTCAAAACGATTAATCGCGATTAATCGCATCCAAAATATACGTTTATTTACACATAATATACACTCACCTAAAGGATTATTAGGAACACCATACTAATACTGTGTTTGACCCCCTTTCGCCTTCAGAACTGCCTTAATTCTACGTGGCATTGATTCAACAAGGTGCTGAAAGCATTCTTTAGAAATGTTGGCCCATATTGATAGGATAGCATCTTGCAGTTGATGGAGATTTGTGGGATGCACATCCAGGGCACGAAGCTCCCGTTCCACCACATCCCAAAGATGCTCTATTGGGTTGAGATCTGGTGACTGTGGGGGCCATTTTAGTACAGTGAACTCATTGTCATGTTCAAGAAACCAATTTGAAATGATTGGAGCTTTGTGACATGGTGCATTATCCTGCTGGAAGTAGCCATCAGAGGATGGGTACATGGTGGTCATAAAGGGATGGACATGGTCAGAAACAATGCTCAGGTAGGCCGTGGCATTTAAACGATGCCCAATTGGCACTAAGGGGCCTAAAGTGTGCCAAGAAAACATCCTCCACACCATTACACCACCACCACCAGCCTGCACAGTGGTAACAAGGCATGATGGATCCATGTTCTCATTCTGTTTACGCCAAATTCTGACTCTACCATCTGAATGTCTCAACAGAAATCGAGACTCATCAGACCAAGCAACATTTTTCCAGTCTTCAACTGTCCAATTTTGGTGAGCTCGTGCAAATTGTAGCCTCTTTTTCCTGTTTGTAGTGGAGATGAGTGGTACCCGGTGGGGTCTTCTGCTGTTGTAGCCCATCCGCCTCAAGGTTGTGCGTGTTGTGGCTTCACAAATGCTTTGCTGCATACCTCGGTTGTAACGAGTGGTTATTTCAGTCAAAGTTGCTCTTCTATCAGCTTGAATCAGTCGGCCCATTCTCCTCTGACCTCTAGCATCAACAAGGCATTTTCGCCCACAGGACTGCCGCATACTGGATGTTTTTCCCTTTTCACACCATTCTTTGTAAACTCTAGAAATGGTTGTGCGTGAAAATCCCAGTAACTGAGCAGATTGTGAAATACTCAGACCGGCCCGTCTGGCACCAACAACCATGCCACGCTCAAAATTGCTTAAATCACCTTTCTTTCCCATTCTGACATTCAGTTTGGAGTTCAGGAGATTGTCTTGACCAGGACCACACCCCTAAATGCATTGAAGCAACTGCCATGTGATTGGTTGATTAGATAATTGCATTAATGAGAAATTGAACAGGTGTTCCTAATAATCCTTTAGGTGAGTGTATGTGTGTGTACTGTGTATAATTATTATGTATATATAAATACACACTCATTCATGTATATATTTTGAATGAATGTCATCATTTCACATTTTTACCCTCAGAAATTACTTCATAATTTTCAAAACTTTTTATTCCATACATTCTAAAAATTGCTGGGTTGTTTCAACACATGTTTGGGTCAAATATAGACAAAAATATAGTTTGTCCATATTTGACCCAAACGTGTTGAAACACATGGTATTTTGTGACAACTAGCCCTGGTCTCATCTGAACTTGTTATTTCTGAAATATGAATTGTGTCCTGCAGGTGGCGCTTTTACCCTCGTGTGCTCAGAGACGTGTCCGCAGTGGACATGTCCACCACAGTTCTGGGTCAGAGAGTCAGTATGCCCATCTGTGTGGCAGCTACGGCCATGCAGCGAATGGCACATCCCGACGGCGAGACGGCCACTGCCAGAGGTCAGACACCATCAGCTTCCTCTGGAGATACAGGCCTCACAGTCACGGCACATTCAATTACTACAAGCAACCACACGGGGGCGTCATTAGCCCTTCCTACATACTACAGTCTCTCCTGCTCCCAATGACTCTCAACTATCACTCACAGAAATCAACCACATTCACCATAGGATGAGCTAATATACTGTAGTTTCTGTGTGGCCATAGTATGGAAGCCCATTTCTGCCACATAATTAAAAAATATCTGCTTTAGTAAATAATTGGCATAATAATAAAAAAGTTAAATTATCACACACTATGTCAATTATGAGATAAAAAGTTGAAATGATGGCAAACTTAGTCATAATTACGAGACAAAAGGTCAAAATTATGACAAATTCATAATTAGGAGAAATAAAGTTGAAATTATGACATGCTAAGTCATAATTGTGAGATAAAAAGTTGAAAATGATACACAAGTCATAATTATAAGTGTCAAAATGATGACATACTGAGTAATAATTATGAGACAAAAAGATTATGACACTAATTCCTAATTTTTATATATAAAGTTGAAATTATGACATGCTAAGTTAATTGTGAGATAACAGTAAAAATTGTGACATTAAGTCAAAATTATGACTGTCATAATTGTGAGATAAAAATCTGTTACAATTATAACACTATTATGAGACAAAAAGTTGAAATTATGACATACTGAGTCATAATTATGAGATAAAGTCAAAATCATGACACTAATATACAATTATGATATAAAGTTGACATTGTTAAGTCTGAATCGTGAAAAGTTGAAAATGATGAAATAAGTAACAATGAGACAAAAAGTCAAATTTATGACATAAGTCATAATTATAAGTCAAAATTATGATATACCAAGTAAATTATTAGACAAAAAGTCACATTTATGACATATAAAAATAATGACATATAAAGTTGAAATTATGGCATGTTAAGTCAAATTTGACAGTGAAAATGACATACTAAGTCAATTATGTCTTTTTAATTTCAACCTTTTATGCCCTAATTGTGCATGTATGTTTTTCTTATGTGGCGTCTTGTTTTGGTCAGTAGCAGTGAGCACAGAATGGCAGAGTTTTACTGAAGTAACTCTAGTGCTTAGGAAACAGAAACTTGTTAGCATGGCACTCTGTGAGGGATGTCTGATCTCTGATCAGATCCTAGTTAATGGATCGCTGCTTTCTGAAGGGTTGAACTCAAGCCCAGTCATCTTGTTGCTGTTCTGACCTGTCCTCTGCTCTCTTCCCGCCCTCAGCCTGCCTGTCCTCGGACACGGGGATGATGTTGAGCTCATGGGCCACCTCCACCATAGAGGAAGTCGCGGAGGCCGCACCTGGGGCCGTGCGCTGGATGCAGCTGTACATTTATAAAGACAGAGCGCTGACTCAGTCTCTGGTCAGGAGGGCAGAGGAGGCTGGGTATAAGGGTATCTTTGTCACAGTGGACACACCTTATCTTGGCAGGCGACGTGATGACGTGCGCAACCGATTTAAGCTGCCCTCTCATTTGAGGTAAACGCTGAGACAACCACACGTGACGTGCTTGCGTGCCAGCTGCATGCTTTACAGACTGTGTTTGTGTGTGTGTGTGTGGATGTCAACTCAACAACACTGTGAATTCTTCATCAGTAATAACCTGACTGCATCTCTTTAACAATCAACAGCTGCTGATTTCACTGTAACTTTAGCAGCAGCAGCATATATTATTATACTGTCGCTTTCTCTGCAGGTTTCTATCCTTATAATCAACTATAGCAACAAGTGATTTTCGCAACTTCAACAGCATCATATGACAGGACTAATTATCATTGCCTATTTGCTTTCTCTGATTCTATTCTCTGATCATATCAATACCCTGGAAAGAACTTAGTAATCACATAACAAGCTCACAGCCACTCAGAACACCTTGAAACCACATAGCAACACCCTGGCAACCACCCACAACACATTACTCAAGTTTGCATGACATCACATCCCGTTTCTATAGCATCAAATATCTAACTTAAACTAGACTTATTGGAAAATCTAACAAGCTAACTCATAATTGTGAGATAAGTAAAATTAGGACACTAAGTAAATTATGAGAAACAACGTCAAAGTTATGACATAAAAAAGTAAAAATTATGACTAATTCATAATTGACATATAAAGTTGAAATTATGACATGCTAAGTAATAATTGTGAGATAAAAGTTAAGATTATAACATACTAAGTCATAATTATAAGTGTCAAAATTGACATACCAAGTCAATTATGAGACAAAAAGTCAAAATTATGACAAAAATCATAATTATGATATAAAAATTCAAATTTATGACATAGCAAGTCAATTATGACTCAAGTCAATTAAATTACAATGTCATATATGAGATAAAAAAATACATAAAAAGCCATAATTATGACATAAAAATCAAAATGACATACTGTCAATTATGAGATAAAAGGTCAAAATTACAATGTCTTTTTATGACATAATTTTACTTTTTATCTCAATTTCAACATAATTGCATGTATTTTTTTCTTATGTGGCAGAAATGGGCTTCCATACTTTTTGTTACTGTCAGTAGCAGTGAATACAGAATGGCACAGTTTTAAAATAGCAATCACATAACACGCTTACAGCCACTCAACACCCTGGCAACCAGCCACGACACATTACTCAAGTTTTCATGACATCACACCCCGTCAAAGCATCAAATATATAACTAAAACCAGACTTATTGGAAAAATTAACACATGGACATACACTCACCTAAAGGATTATTAGGAACACCTGTTCAATTTCTCATTAATGCAATTATCTAATCAACCAATCACATGGCAGTTGCTTCAATGCATTTAGGGGTGTGGTCCTGGTCAAGACAATCTCCTGAACTCCAAACTGAATGTCAGAATGGGAAAGAAAGGTGATTTAAGCAATTTTGAGCGTGGCATGGTTGTTGGTGCCAGACGGGCCGGTCTGAGTATTTCACAATCTGCTCAGTTACTGGGATTTTCACGCACAACCATTTCTAGAGTTTACAAAGAATGGTGTGAAAAGGGAAAAACATCCAGTATGCGGCAGTCCTGTGGGCGAAAATGCCTTGTTGATGCTAGAGGTCAGAGGAGAATGGGCCGACTGATTCAAGCTGATAGAAGAGCAACTTTGACTGAAATAACCACTCGTTACAACCGAGGTATGCAGCAAAGCATTTGTGAAGCCACAACATGCACAACCTTGAGGCGGATGGGCTACAACAGCAGAAGACCCCACCGGGTACCACTCATCTCCACTACAAATAGGAAAAAGAGGCTACAATTTGCACGAGCTCACCAAAATTGGACAGTTGAAGACTGGAAAAATGTTGCCTGGTCTGATGAGTCTCGATTTCTGTTGAGACATTCAGATGGTAGAGTCAGAATTTGGCGTAAACAGAATGAGAACATGGATCCATCATGCCTTGTTACCACTGTGCAGGCTGGTGGTGGTGGTGTAATGGTGTGGGGGATGTTTTCTTGGCACACTTTAGGCCCCTTAGTGCCAATTGGGCATCGTTTAAATGCCACGGCCTACCTGAGCATTGTTTCTGACCATGTCCATCCCTTTATGACCACCATGTACCCATCCTCTGATGGCTACTTCCAGCAGGATAATGCACCATGTCACAAAGCTCGAATCATTTCAAATTGGTTTCTTGAACATGACAATGAGTTCACTGTACTAAAATGGCCCCCACAGTCACCAGATCTCAACCCAATAGAGCATCTTTGGGATGTGGTGGAACGGGAGCTTCGTGCCCTGGATGTGCATCCCACAAATCTCCATCAACTGCAAGATGCTATCCTATCAATATGGGCCAACATTTCTAAAGAATGCTTTCAGCACCTTGTTGAATCAATGCCACGTAGAATTAAGGCAGTTCTGAAGGCGAAAGGGGGTCAAACACAGTATTAGTATGGTGTTCCTAATAATCCTTTAGGTGAGTGTATGTCAGCGTGATGAGAACTAACTTAAATGACAGAAACCATCTTTGGAAAACATCATATCAACACCCTGGCAACCACTTGACAACAACTTAGCAATCACATAAGATCACAGCCACTCAGAACACCTAGAAACCACATAGCAACACCCTGGAAACCACCCACTCAAATTTTCTTCAGAAAACGTAAAAATCTAGATACTTTAGTACGTAGATAATTTAATTTTACTAACAGATTTGATACGATTCCAAAGACAAGCAATTGACTACGAGACAAACGCAATCAAAAATCACAGCCAATCAGAAGAGCATGTGGGCGGAGTCTCTGAAAGTGCACTGCACTTGCAAAAAAATTATACTCAAATTTATAAATATTACACAATTTTAACATGATTAAAAATGCATACTGAGTGACTGAAACTATTTTTGTCATAGAATAGACTGTTGACATTCAGTTTGAACCAGCTTTGAATGTTCTTGTTTCATTTCACTTATTTTCAATATTTCAATATATTTTCAACCATTGTCCTTTTCTGTATGGCTATATAAACATAGACAGTAAAAAAAGATGGACAGTGCATATCCATTTCCTTCCATTGTAGAAAAATGAAGCCAAAATATCCCAGAAACGTTGCCAATTACACTCCCGCAAACCCACTCGCAAGCACAGCTGTCAATCATGACATCACACCTCGTATTTACAGCATCAAATATCTAACTAAAACAAAATTAATTGGAAAAATTAACACTTGAACATACATAAGCATGATGAGAACTACACAGAATGATCAGAAAAAATGTGAAGTGTAATTAGATTTTTTAAGCTGTCCCATTTGAGGGGTTTATGAGCTATACTGCAGCCAGCCACCAGGGGCGATCAAAATGCTTTGGCTTCACTTTTCAGTATGTGTGCGTCACACTTGGTTATAAAGATAATGCAAAATGATATTTAGATGCTTTTAACATTAGATTAAAAAACATAAACAGTGGCTGAGATTATGATTGTCATACTTTGTATGTTTGTTCCAGTTGCAACATTGCAGAAATAGAAACCATTTCTAAAATCTGAAATCGCTCACGTGTTCAAACATTTACTGTTTTCTACATGGTGAATGGCACATAGTGCACTATATAGGGGATAGGGAGTGATCAGACAGTGCACTATATAGGGGATAGGGAGCGATCAGACAGTGCACTATATAGGGGATAGGGAACGATCAGACACTGCACTATATACGGGATAGGGAATGATTCAGACTGCACTATACAGTGGATGGGGAATGATCAGACAGTGCACTATATAGGGGATAGGGAATGATCAGAGAGTGCACTATATAGGGGATAGGGAACGATTCAGACTGCACTATACAGTGGATGGGGAACGATCAGACAGTGCACTATATAGGGGATAGGGAACGATTAGACAGCGCACTATATAGGGGATAGGGAACGATCAGACAGTGCACTATATAGGGGAAAGGGAACGATCAGACACTGCACTATATAGGGGATAGGGAATGATCAGAGAGTGCACTATATAGGGGATAGGGAACGATCAGACAGTGCACTATATATGGGATAGGGAATGGTTTCACGTTAGAGTCACGTGATCCGCCGCAGCTCCGGTCCAGAGACACGACAGCACAGAGCGGATCATGTGATCGAGTCGGTCCAGAGACACGACAGCACAGAGCGGATCATGTGATCGAGTCGGTCCAGAGACACGACAGCACAGAGTGGATCATGTGATCGAGTCGGTCCAGAGATACGACAGTACAGAGTGGATCATGTGATCGAGTCGGTCCAGAGACACGACAGCACAGAGCGGATCATGTGATCGAGTCGGTCCAGAGACACGACAGCACAGAGCGGATCATGTGATCGAGTCGGTCCAGAGACACGACAGCACAGAGTGGATCATGTGATCGAGTCGGTCCAGAGACACGACAGCACAGAGCGGATCATGTGATCGAGTCGGTCCAGAGACACGACAGCACAGAGCGGATCATGTGATCGAGTCGGTCCAGAGACACGACAGCACAGAGCGGATCATGCGATCGAGTTGGCACAGACCAGAAAACATATCGGACCCATTTGAATTCTGCACAGAATGATATTTTGAAGAGATATGGAGGAGATTAGGAGGAGAAACGGTTAGAGATTAAGAGAAAACTGCAGCTTTACCGAGCTCAACGGCTCTGTCCGAGCTGTGATATAAACTAAACACTATTGGCTATTTAAAAAAAGGGAAGGAGCTGTTTGATATGTCCCGCCCTGTCTTCCTGTTTCAGTGGAAATTACGTCAACACATTGAATAATGCTGCGCGGTTCAAGGCTCTTCAGTGGGACTTTAATGCCACAGCTGATGCTGGTCACCAGCATAAGGTAGGGGTGAATTCAGGTCATCTCAATGGCAAAAAGTGTCCCAATCAACCTGAATTCACCCTATGTTTTGCATTCTGGGATCAGCATGGGATGCTGGTTGCTGGTTCCCAACATAGGAAGTGGGACTGCGGATGATGTTGCCTTGAACCAACATGGAATTCATGCTGGATTTTTCAACAGGGACACGATAAAGAAACCCCACAAGACTGATCATATCAACTCTTTACAATTCCTCTGAGGGTTCTTTATAAACAAAGCCTCCGTTTTCTCTCACTCACGGACAGGTTATTTTACAGATTTGTTGTCCCTTGAAAACCAAAGCGCTCACTGAAAAGCTTTATGTATTTATGGAAACAGAAATCTCTCTCTTGAAGCAGGGAACTGTTCTACAGTAGATCACGCCGCTCATGGGGATTAATACTCACCGCTTCAGCTCCGTCAACACTCGCTACATTATGCTTTTTATGTGGGGAAACATTCAGATATCAGCAGTTCTACAGATATATGCCAACAGCGGCCCGCTATAAAAATGCCCTCATGAAAGTAAAGCCTTCCTGCTTCGGATCCCACGAGGTGAATTATGGCAATTAGAAAACCAAAAAAGCATCACGGCCCCACCGTATATTTCAGCACAACTGCCTCCATCTCCATCAGCGGTGACACAACATGAACTTCACCTCAACCCTCCCGGAGACCTTTCGCTCGGCCCCACAAATCAAAGCGTACCAGCGGCAACAAGGTGCCATTGAGCGCGAGCGCTGGTGTTTGGATAAAACCCCTGCTCAGTTTTCATACACTGACCAAAAACAACACTCACAGGACTAATTCCATTTTGCACTCCATTTTTTTCCCACAGGATGGCCAATTTCGAATCCCCTGATTTAGCGTTCTCCTCAAAAGAGGGTTATGGGGAGGACAGTGGCCTGGCGGTGTACGTTACTCAGGCCATAGATGCCACGGTGAAATGGGATGACATCGCCTGGCTGAAGAGCATGACCTCCCTGCCGGTGGTGGTCAAAGGCGTTTTGACAGGTGAGCGATCCTCGTGTGTTTTTGTGTCATCTGTGGTTGTGTCCGAAAGCTGTCCAGTAGGTCAGTGACTTCACAGGCAGAAAACTGGATTCAGACGGGCCTTCAATGCGGCATAACGTCACGTCTAAAGATCTGAAACAAACTAAAGTGAGCTTTAGAGACAACCAAACAAAGATTTAGTGCCAATGTGTATTTTTAAATAAAATTTTATAAAATAATTACATTTAAATTTAATATAATAAATATAATTAAAAAAAAAACAACAACAAATATACTTAAAAAGTTAAATAAAAAAAAATAAAAAATAAAACAAAGTAAAAAAATAAAATAAAATAAAAGTAGTATAATAAATATAATAAAATAAAATATACTGTAATTTTTTTAAATAAAAAAGTACAACAAATAATAAATATTAAATAAAATAAAAAAACATAAAATAAAAACAAAATAAAATAAAAGTAATATAATAAATTTAAAATAAACAACAACAAATATAATGTAAAAATGTAATTATAAAAATGTAATAAAATAACTAATATTAAATTAAATTAAAACAAATATAAAATAAAAAGCTAAATAAAAGTAATATAATAAATATAAATAAACAACAACAAATACAATGTAAAAATTAAAATTCAATTCAATTCAATAAAATGTAAAAAACACTTTTACATTTTTACATTTAAATTTACACCTACCGCCAAACTGTACACAGGATTGTGGGATATCATGGGCAGTGACGGGCACATCTATTGTCTGCAAAAAGAGACCATATGAAGGCGTGTTACACAAACATTATACATTTAAAATGTGAAAACTTACACTAGTAGCTGACTTCAAAGCTAACAGACACAAATTAAAGGCTACAAAAGTCCAGTTTGGATTTCATAGGGTCTGTACATTCTGTCTTCTCTCTCGAACGTCTCTCTCACTTGCATCCTTCAAAAATAAAGGTTCTTTAATTGTTCTATTCAAGAAAGCATCTCCTTTTTAATAACCAACTTGAGTTGGATATGGTTCTTTGGAGATTAAAAACATTCTTGATGTTGCATTATAAGTTTTTAAGATCAATTTATTAATTTATGGATTCTTTAATACAGATGTTTTCTAAAGAACTACAGAATAAAAGTTCAGACTTTCTGGTTCAAACTAGAATGTGGAACTAGAGTGTGGAATGTTCACCGCCACTGATACAGAACCACCTATTTGCATAATATAATCAAAACAAAGCGGACGTCGACCCCGTCTGTCAGCGAGGGCCCGCTAATTAAAGATAATGTGTCATTTATCTCGCGGGAGGAAAAAGCAGCCAGACCGTGAGCGGTGAGGTTATCTCGGACACGTCTAGAAGCTTTACTGCTGTTATTGTGTCTTTAGATAAACTTTTATCTTCTCTCTGGCTCTGGAAATGGCACATTCTGTAAATAAAAGAGCAAGTACAAAAAGACGTTTTTAATTTCAGCACAGACCAAAGGATATAAATGTATTCCCTGACAAACTCGGAAAAGTATGTAGAGGGGGGGTAAAAGTAATTGGGGAACGCCATTAGTTATTTTAGCTCATGTGTGGAACATAATTTTCCTTGAAAAGTGCATCCTTTCCTCTTGGCCTCGGCTTAAAGGAAAACGGCATTTAATCATTTTCGGGACTTTTCCAAACAGAACAGACTTAAATTACAGGCCATGCAAAGCTAAAGTTTCAACTTTTCTCAAGATGCTTTCCAGTACAAAAGTTGCCGTCTCATAAATTAATAAATGCAAAAGTGACAGTGATGCTTGCCATAAATGCTTTAAACAGGACCTATTATGCCTTTTTCCATGTTCATATTTCTTTAGTGTGTAATGTTGCTGTTTGAGAATGAAAAAGCTCTGCAAAGTTTTTAAAGTTGTTCTCTATATCAGTGTCAGTGTTTCTGAACTCCCTGAAACGCCTCCATTGTAGTCTTGAGTTTCTTCTGGGAACCAACACGTCACAGTATTCCTCATTTAAATAATTAATATGCAGAATAAAGGGGCGGGGCCTGGTTGAGTTAGTTAGTAGTGTTGTTATGGTAAGGGTGCTTGAAGTGCTTGACCAATCACAACACATTGATCCAGCCAACCAATCAGAGCACAGTGTGCTTTTCAGAAGGAGGGGCTTCATAGAGACAGGAACTAAACAGAGCGTTACTGACAGACTGGGAAGAGAGGAGCTGCAACAAAGGAGAATTCACACAAGACATTCAAGCATGAAAACCTGCTCTTGTAAAGCCCAAAAACAAAATCAACTTTTGAAATTTCAAAAAGGGGCATAATAGCTGCACATTAAATGCAGATAAACACAGCATTACATACCATAGTTCTTCCATACGAATATGGAAGCATATGGGTAGCAATATTCAATTTGAAATGTAATATGCAAAATGGCAATGTATTTTTATATTTAAATGTACATTTTCCATACCAAATGTGCAATGTTTGGAGCTAAATGCAAAATAATTTAATTTTAACATATAATTTAAACATATTTTAACGTTTTATAAGTTACGAAAATTAAAATGAAAATGTATTACAGGCTGATATATATATATTATATATGATGATAAAACCTAGCGAGCTAATGAGCCAAAAGAAATTATGATTATGAATAAAATAACATACAGCAAATTATGAATAAATCTATTTAAATTACCATGATTGTGGTATGATATCAGGCACCGATCAGGCATAACACAGGCACACTGACAGGTGAAGTCAATAACACTGATTATCTCTTCATCACGGCTCCTGTTAGTGGGTGGGATATATTAGGCAGCAAGTGAACATTGTTTCCTCAAAGTTGATGTGTTAGAAGCAGGAAAAATGGGCAAGGGTAAGGATTTGAGTGAGTTTGACAAGGGCCAAATTGTGATGGCTAGACGACTGGGTCAGAGCATCTCCAAAACTGCAGCTCTTGTGAGGTGTGCTGAACAAGTCCGATCCATGGAGGCCCCACCTCGCAACTTACAGGACTTAAAGGATCTGCTGCTAACATCTGGGTGTCAGATACCACAGCACACCTTAAGGGGTCTAGTGGAGTCCATGCCTCGACTGTTCATAATGTTATGCCTGATTGGTATATATATACACACACACATCATTTTGCAACTTAAATTATATGTTTAATTTATATGTTAAAACTAGTGTAGGAAATAGCACATTTAAATTATATTATTGAATTTGAATTAGAAATTTGCTCCAAACGTGCACATTTGGTATGGAAAATGTAAATTTAAATACAGAAATGCATTGCCATTTTGCATATTACATTTCAAATTAAATATTGCTACCCATATGCTTCCATATTGCAAAAGATTTTGACTCCAAATTGCAGCTCCCTTGCAGAATAAGAAAACACAAAACTGCTTTAGAAGAACCACAGTAATTAATGTTCTGCTCACGGTGAATCTTGCCGTTTTAGCTGAAGATGCCAAAGAAGCTCTGAAGTATGGGGTGGATGGAATACTTGTGTCAAACCACGGAGCAAGACAACTCGATGGTGTTCCAGCCACCGTAAGTGTCTATTGAAGAAATGAGACCTCCAACCCACAAGTCCTCTCTGCAAACTATCCTCTGTGGCCTTTAAATTGCATCTTTGATAGTGTGAAATACAGTCACTGGTTTACCAAAGTAAATGCCAAACAAAGGTTTGGATGCAACCTCAAGTTTTGTGAGCGCAGAGTTCAAATGAGTGTGAAGAACGTGCTGAATATAGACACAGAGGTGGTGTATCTGCTCCTGGTCTTCCAACACTTGTGTTTTATGTTATGATCTATAATCAGTGCTGAGATGATCTACTGAAGCTCTATCCTTCTAGAACTCTCTGTGATACCATAGCAGTTCTGGTGATAAGATAAAAAGCACAAGATGTGTATTTTGATACTTAAATTCACTACTGGTCAAAAAAATGGTTATGAAATTATGGTTTTGAAAGAAGTCTCTTCTGCTCACCAAGGCTGCATTTATTTGATGAAAAATACAATAAAAACAGTAATATTGTGAAATATTATTATAATCTAAATCAGCTGTTTTCTATGTGAATATATTTTAAAATGTAATTTATTCCTGTGATCAAAGCTGAATTTTCAGCTTCAGTGTCACATGATCCTCCAGAAATCATTCTAATGTGATGATTTGCTCAATTATCATCAATTATTAATATTGGTTAGTATTTTCTTATTACTGTTTTCACAGTATTTTTGATCAAATAAATACAGCTTTGGTGAGCATAAGAGACTTAAAAAGCATTTAAAAAAAAAACTTTTGAGTGGTAGTGTACAACTGAGAATGAAAGAGCCCCCTTTGATCAGTAACACACAGTAATGTGCTGGTGTGTGTCCGTGCAGATTGACGCTTTGCCTGAGGTTGTGGAGGCTGTAGAAGGAAAGGTGGAGGTTTTCATGGATGGAGGGGTCCGCAAGGGCACAGATGTGCTGAAGGCTCTGGCGCTGGGAGCAAAGGCGGTTTTTGTAGGGAGACCCGTCCTGTGGGCGCTTGCCTGTGAGGTAAAACACAGTAAATATGGAATTACTGGACATGCACGTTAGTTCCTAATGTCTAACAGGACATCAATCTTTCTGTTTTCAGGGAGACAAAGGAGTCGCTAATGTTCTGCAGTTACTGCGCGAGGAACTTCATCTTGCATTGGCACTTACAGGTAGTTTGGTTTGAGCATTAGTTTGTGCATGGGTGAACACACCACAACAACACCACAACAACACCACACAACACCACAACAACACCACACAACACCACAACACAACACAACAACAACACCACAACACAACAACACCACACAACACCACAACACAACACAACAACAACACCACAACACAACAACACCACACAACACCACAACACAACACAACAACACCATAACACAACACAACACCACACAACACAACAACACCACACAAAACAACAACAACACCATAACACAACACCACAACAACACCACAGCAACACCACACAACACAACAACACAACACCACCATAACACAACACAACACCACCACACAAAACAACAACAACACCACACAACACAACAACACCACACAACACCACAACACAACAACACCACACAACACCACAACACAACACAACAACAACACCACAACACAACAACACCACACAACACCACAACACAACACAACAACAACACCACAACACAACAACACCACACAACACCACAACACAACACAACAACACCATAACACAACACAACACCACACAACACAACAACACCACACAAAACAACAACAACACCATAACACAACACCACAACAACACCACAGCAACACCACACAACACAACAACACAACACCACCATAACACAACACAACACCACCACACAAAACAACAACAACACCACACAACACAACAACACCACACAACACCACAACACAACAACACCACACAACACAACACCACACAACAAATACAATACAATTAAATTAAATAAAACGCAATAAAATACAATAAAATAAAAGACAAAAAACAATAAAATAAATAAAACAAAACAAAACAACACAAAACAAAACAAAAGTAAAACAATAAAATAAAATGCAATCAAATAAAACAATAAAAAAACTATAAAATAAAACAATACAATGAATTAAAATATAATAAAGTAAAAATAAAATAAAATAATAAAGCAATAAAATAAAACATTAAAACACTAAAATACAAAAAAATAAAATAACAAAAGACAATAAAATAAAACAAAATAAAATAACATCAAAACACAATAAAATACAATAAAATAAAACGCAATAAAATAAAACAATAAAATAAAAAAGAATAAAACAAATTAAAAACAAAAAAATAAAAAAACAAAACAACAAAAAGTAAAACACAATAAAATAAAATAAAACGCAATAAAATAAAACACAAAAACAATAAAATAAAACAATACAATGAAATAAAATATAATATAATAAAATAAAACGCTAAAATAAAATAAAACGCAATAAAATAAAACATTAAAACACTAAAATACAATAAAATAAAATAAAATACAATACAATAAAATAAAACAATACAATAAAATAAAATGCAATAAAATAAAACAATACAATACAATAAAATAAAAAAAAGAATAAAACACAATTGAAAAACAATAAAATGAAACAAAATAAAAAACAAAATAAAATAAAGCAAAATAAAATAAAATAAAAAAAACACTAAAATACAATAAAATAAAATAAAACAAAAAAAGATGTTACATACATTATTAATCAGTGTGATTGTATTTGGCATGTGATATTGTTTTTACTTCTGGCAGGATGTTGCTCACTGAAGGAAGTCAATAGATCCCTTTTGAGAAGATCTGAACTCATTTCAAGGATCTAATGAGCAGAACTGTTGCATGCTGGGGGATTTCATGTGAGCCAGTGACTGGACCGCCTTGTGTAAATCAAATGAACCCAGAGGATTTGGGCACGACAGATTTAGCATCATGAATAAAACATTTGTGTAAGTCATTTGTGTAAAGTTTTGAATAAATGCATCAAAAGCATGTGGTTTGTACAACTCTACCGTGCATGACAGCAGTAATCCTTCCTGTTTACTCCAGGCATGCAATGTTTAGTAACCCAAACCAGTTTTGTGACTCTTCCAATCTGCACAGGGACTGTTTTCTTCAATGTCCGGACACTGGGAACAGAACAAAGAGGATATTTAAAGGGATATTTCACCTAAAAAAAATGTTTGTTTTTTTTCACTTGAAATAAAAATGTATTTTATTTCAGCTAGTTGCCAAGGACAGATTTATCATTTTCATTTAGTTTAAAATTAACACATTATACATCACCACACTTTACTTTTTCATTCCTCTATTTCATTACAGTAATAGTCAATTTGCTGTAAACCTGCTCCCTGCTGTACAGTCACTGCAGTGACGTTCTCATGAATATGCATGTATTTCCTCGACGAGGCCCGAAAGGCAAACAGGTTTGTGAGAGGTTCAGAAAGGTCACACACAAGGCATGGGATTTCTTTACTAGCTCTTTCCATGGCTGAACCACAGGACCTGAATGAAGCCATTATATGCATTGACTCTCCACAGGAAAACAAACTTTGTCAGGGCTCTGTTCATTAGCACCTAACACTTTGTTTGAACCGCCTACTTGTGCAGGGGCCAGAAAGGGGAAGTGAACTCCTGCTGCAATCCAACAAAACCCACAGTTTATGAGGTTTTAAGAGGTTCTGCATTGTTTGCATGCACCCTAGATACTTAGATGATACATATAGTGGCCCCCAAACAGTATTTGCACAATTTCATTATGTCTTTGCATAAGATAAAAAAATATATATAAAAACAAGCAGTGTTGGGTGTAACGCATTACTAAGAAACTAATTACTGTAATTTGATTACTTTTTCAAGGGAAAAGTAATCAAATTACAGTAATTAAAGTAAGGGATTACTCTTAATTTGCCTGTAATTTAATTACAGTAGCTTCTGATGTAATTGCATTAAATACTTTATAAATACTGACTACTGAACAATTATATTTAAAAAAAATAGTGGATTTAACATCAAAACGTAATGTCTAAAATAGGGGTGGGAATCACAGGGTTTCTCACGATACAATACGATACATGGCTCACGATACCGATAATATCACAATATGGCACTTCTGCGATAATCAATATATTGCTAGACAATCCTATCATGATACATCACGATATCTGTCTAACTATGAAAACAAAATGCAAGTGAAAATGTTTAGCGCAGGTTCTCTCTCTTTATTCAAGTCCAAACTGTTATAAACAGATTTTGGACTTAAACGTGGCTGGGGCATCTATTATTTTACTCACACTGCTGTCCGCCATCCTGTTAAAAACCTCTTATTCTTAGGAGCCAGGTAGTAGCAACACTGGGAGCAGGGAAATCTATTTTTAAATCAATTTCTAAATATCTAAAACTATTTAGAGCGCCATTTTATTAGTTCAATATTTAGCGCCAGCGTATCGATTCTCACATCGCATGGAGAAGGACAACGATCGGAGTTATATTAAACAATGTCCTGGCTCTTCCGAGCTTTATAATGGCAGTGATTGGCAGGCCAAAATTTGAAGCCCAAAAAAGTGCATCCATCCATTATAAAAAATCCATATTTAACATGTTATAAAGTAAAATATCAAGCTTCCAGCGTACCGCCTTCCGTATTCAACTTACAGACAAAGCGTAACTCGCTCGACGATAACGTTGGACATAGCGTTAGCATTTTGAACTGCGTGAAGTGTTACACTTTCTGCATAAGTTGAATACATAAGGCGTTCTGGCTGAAAGAAGAATGTCATGTACACCTAGGATGGTGTGAGGGTAAATCATGGGATAATTTTTGGTCCCAGTTTATATTAGGTGGCCTTAACTACTATGTACTTACATCAAAAAATAAGTACAATGTACTTATTGTGTTCATATTGTATTGCAAAACACTTTTGCTGATATTGAGGTGGGATACGGGTAAAGTTAGGGACAGGTGTGGTGGTATGGGTAAGTTTACGGGTAAAGTTAGGGGCAGGTATGGTGGTATGGGTAAGTTTACAGGTAAAGTTAGGGGCAGGTGTGGTGGTATGGGTAAGTTTAAGGGTAAAGTTAGGGACAGGTGTGGTGGTATGGGTAAGTTTAAGGGTAAAGTTAGGGACAGGTGTGGTGGTATGGGTAAGTTTAAGGGTAAAGTTAGGGACAGGTGTGGTGGTATGGGTAAGTTTAAGGGTAAAGTTAGGGGCAGGTGTGGTGGTATGGGTAAGTTTAAGGGTAAAGTTAGGGTCAGGTGTGGTGTATGGGTAAGTTTAAGAGTAAAGTTAGGGTCAGGTGTGGTGTATGGGTAAGTTTAAGGGTAAAGTTAGGGGCAGGTGTGGTGGTATGGGTAAGTTAAAGGGTAAAGTTAGGGACAGGTGTGGTGGTATGGGTAAGTTTAAGGGTAAAGTTAGGGTCAGGTGTGGTGGTATGGGTAAGTTTAAGGGTAAAGTTAGGGACAGGTGTGGTGGTATTGGTAAGTTTAAGGGTCAAGTTAGGGTCTAGTGTGGTGGTATGGGTAAGTTTAAGGGTAAAGTTAGGGACAGGTGTGGTGGTATGGGTAAGTTTAAGGGTAAAGTTAGGGACAGGTGTGGTGGTATGGGTAAGTTTAAGGGTAAAGTTAGGGACAGGTGTGGTGGTATGGGTAAGTTTAAGGGTAAAGTTAGGGGCAGGTGTGGTGGTATGGGTAAGTTTAAGGATAAAGTTAGGGTCAGGTGTGGTGTATGGGTAAGTTTAAGAGTAAAGTTAGGGTCAGGTGTGGTGTATGGGTAAGTTTAAGGGTAAAGTTAGGGGCAGGTGTGGTGGTATGGGTAAGTTAAAGGGTAAAGTTAGGGACAGGTGTGGTGGTATTGGTAAGTTTAAGGGTAAAGTCAGGGTCAGGTGTGGTGGTATGGGTAAGTTTAAGGGTAAAGTTAGGGACAGGTGTGGTGGTATGGGTAAGTTTAAGGGTAAAGTTAGGGTCAAGTGTGGTGGTATGGGTAAGTTTAAGGGTAAAGTTAGGGACAGGTGTGGTGGTATGGGTAAGTTTAAGGGTAAAGTTAGGGGCAGGTGTGGTGGTATGGGTAAGTTTAAGGGTAAAGTTAGGGACAGGTGTGGTGGTATGGGTAAGTTTAAGGGTAAAGTTAGGGTCAGGTGTGGTGTATGGGTAAGTTTAAGGGTAAAGTTAGGGTCAGGTGTGGTGTATGGGTAAGTTTAAGGGTAAAGTTAGGGACAGGTGTGGTGGTATGGGTAAGTTTAAGGGTAAAGTTAGGGTCAGGTGTGGTGTATGGGTAAGTTTAAGGGTAAAGTTAGGGTCAGGTGTGGTGTATGGGTAAGTTTGGAGATGCGTTCCCTGTAATTTACATTTATGCATTCGGCAGACACTTTTATCCAAAGCGATTACATTGCATTCAAGGTACACATTTTACATTTTGTCAGTTCTTGCTTTTTCTGGGAATCGAACCCATTACCTTGGCATTGCTAGCGCCACGTTCTACTGTTTGAGTTACAGGAAAGGTTTACGGGTAAAGTTAGGGACAGGTGTGGTGTATGGGTAAGTTTAAGGGTAAAGTTAGAGGCAGGTGTGATGGTATGGGTAAGTTTAAGGATAAAGTTAGGGACAGGTGTGGTGGAATGGGTAAGTTTAAGGGTAAAGTTAGGGTCAGGTGTGGTGTATGGGTAAGTTTAAGGGTAAAGTTAGGGGCAGGTGTGATGGTATGGGTAAGTTTAAGGATAAAGTTAGGGACAGGTGTGGTGGAATGGGTAAGTTTAAGGGTAAAGTTAGGGTCAGGTGTGGTGTATGGGTAAGTTTAAGGGTAAAGTTAGGGTCAGGTGTGGTGTATGGGTAAGTTTAAGGGTAAAGTTAGGGACAGGTGTGGTGGTATGGGTAAGTTTGGAGATGCGTTCCCTGTAATTTACATTAATGCATTCGGCAGACGCTTTTATCCAAAGCGACTTACATTGCATTCAAGGTACACATTTTACATTTTGTCAGTTCTTGCTTTCCCTGGGAATCGAATCCATTACCTTGGCATTGCTAGCGCCACGCTCTACTGTTTGAGCTACAGGAAAGGTTTAAGGGTAAAGTTAGGGACAGGTGTGGTGCATGGGTAAGTTTAAGGGTAAAGTTAGGGTCAGGTGTGGTGTATGGGTAAGTTTAAGGGTAAAGTTAGGGGCAGGTGTGATGGTATGGGTAAGTTTAAGGATAAAGTTAGGGACAGGTGTGGTGGAATGGGTAAGTTTAAGGGTAAAGTTAGGGTCAGGTGTGGTGTATGGGTAAGTTTAAGGGTAAAGTTAGGGTCAGGTGTGGTGTATGGGTAAGTTTAAGGGTAAAGTTAGGGACAGGTGTGGTGGTATGGGTAAGTTTAAGGGTAAAGTTAGGGACAGGTGTGGTGGTATGGGTAAGTTTGGAGATGCGTTCCCTGTAATTTACATTAATGCATTCGGCAGACACTTTTATCCAAAGCGACTTACATTGCATTCAAGGTACACATTTTACGCATTGCTAGCGCCACGCTCTACTGTTTGAGCTACAGGAAAGGTTTAAGGGTAAAGTTAGGGACAGGTGTGGTGGTATGGGTAAGTTTAAGGGTAAAGTTAGGGGCAGGTGTGGTGGTATGGGTAAGTTTAAGGGTAAAGTTAGGGGCAGGTGTGGTGGTATGGGTAAGTTTAAGGGTAAAGTTAGGGGCAGGTGTGGTGGTATGGGTAAGTTTAAGGGTAAAGTTAGGGACAGGTGTGGTGGTATGGGTAAGTTTAAGGGTAGGGTTAGAGATGTAATTCCATGCAGGTATTTTTTAAAATGTAAGTACAATGTAAAAACACGAATGTACACAATAAGTGCATTGTATCAAATGATTTATTAAAATGTTAGTACATAGTAGTTACAGCCTCCTAATATAAAGTGGGTCCTAATTTTCATATTTGGGAGAACTATCCCTTTAAAAGTATGAATGTTTCACCAATCATTATTACATATTCGGGTCTTTAGCGACCCGTATCTTTATCTAACATGGATGGATGTCTACCTGTCGTGATAATATAAAACTCTCCTAATATTAGAGTAACAATTACAGAAGAAACAAATAAAGCATATTTTGTTACCTTTTAGAACTTGTAAGGGTTCAGTTTAGGTAGATGTTTTATACCATCATTCATTACTGTTCTCGTCAGAGCTCACTTTCAACATCTTCAAATCAATATTTTGATCTCTGACAGCTTCTGCACCAGATCTAGCATCAAGTGACAGTGACACTAATATTTTATTGCGTTCAGTACTTGCTCTGCAGTAAATCGCTGAGTCATTTCAAGTTTTGCTGATGATTCTTCCTATTCTTTTGTTTGCTGCCTGCGGTAACTATGAGTGAAACATCACTTCATCATTGTGTATCAGACACCTTGTGGAATAAAGGTAAATTGCACTTATTCAGTCAAAGACTCAATTATTTGTGCAGAAAAAATATACTTGCACTGTCACACACCTCGGGTCGTGAAAAAATGAATGGGAAAACAGGTATTCTTTTATAATTTTATAATTTTTTTCTTTTTATATTGTTTATAATGATTTGATTGAGGAATACTGAGAAGATTGATGTCTAACTTTAAAAAATGAATGAGGAGGAGGGTAGTGAATGATGTCCTGGGTCACTAAAGACCCGAGGTTAAGGGTTAAAACATTTTAAAAAACTGGATGTTTCAAATGTTCAGAGAACATTAACATTTTCGTGACTTAATGAGAACATTAGCAAAACATTCTGAGAAATTTTGCTAAAAACAATGCAATAATGACTTCACCTGAAAAATGTACATGCCTGTTGATCGTAAGCTGTCAGATCACTAGTGCTGACATAGCAGGTCACCAGTTATCTCAATATAACCTCGCCTGCACACCGCAGAAATAGAGCTGCATTGAAGGATATCATTTTGAAACACTGTGTGGCCATGAAGAATCTAACCGAAAAGCGCCCGCATCACACAGCTGTTATTCTAATTTGTTTGAGCGTTTGCAAATAGCACAGAGACCACATCACCCATAAAAGTTAGCTGAGGTTGTGCTTAACAAGGCGCTTTTGTCTGACCAGAGGAGGGCACTTGTTCAAACACACAAACCAAAGTGAAGAAAACAAAAGTGGCTCATCTAGAGAAAGAAGGAACTTTGTCCTCTCATGTCACCAGCCGAGCATGCAGATACTCAGAATGGCAAACTACAATACTTATATTACACAATACTACAACAAAAACAATATGATATGCAAAAATGTGCATACAACCAAAGCACAATGTTTGATACCACAATGCAATGCACTGAACTTGACCTTACATCTC
Organism: Rhinogobio ventralis; assembly: GCA_039654625.1. Taxonomy (NCBI): domain Eukaryota; kingdom Metazoa; phylum Chordata; class Actinopteri; order Cypriniformes; family Gobionidae; genus Rhinogobio; species Rhinogobio ventralis. Next base: position 38,218,127 of record CM077202.1, on the reverse strand, counting down.
CAGTGCAGTGTTGTTATTAGCTATGTTTCCATCCAAAGTTGCAAATTTAACTTATACGCAAAATTAGAATATTGCATAAAACATTTGCGAAAAAAGCACAATTTCCACCCAGTGAGCCGAAGAGAACAAAATAGTCACTTCCTGATAAACTGGTGCTAAATATCACTAAGAAAAATGGAAGTTGCTGCAGCAGAAGCCACTGTTTATAATAATTTTGTATATATAATAAATTACTTGTGCCCTAGAGAGCGCAGATGAAACACATTAAAGTTATTTTGCTTTCGGAGACAGATGCCAGCTGTGTGGGAACGCAGTCGTTTAAGACATTTCTGTGAGGTAATTATGCCAAAGCATTTTGACGACAGACTTTGGCTCAGGCATTTCAGAACAACCAACACAGCATTTCAGATGCTGTGCAACAAGATGGGTCAGCTGGTTAGTCCAGTGTTAGTCCATTTTTAGAATTTATGCATGTACTAGCATTTCTATTGCTGCTGCTGTTATTGCTACTGCTGCTGTTATTGTTGCTGCTGCTATTTCTGCTGCTGCTATTGCTGCTGTTATTGCTACGGTTACTGTTCTGCTGATATTGCTGCTGCTGATGCTATTGCTGCTGATGTTATTGCTGCTGCTGTTGCTGTTATTTCTGCTGATGTTTTTGCTGCTGCCGCTGCTGCTATTGCTGTTATTTCTGCTGCTGCTGTTAGGGTGCGGATCCACTTTTGCGACACGACTGAAGCGTGGTGTTGCGACGCTTTCCCTTATTGTACGTTGATGGGCATTCCTCAAGTTTACCGCTATGGGTGAGGTTTTGAGCCAGCGGGGAATGAAAAACAAAGGACCCACGAGAGACTTTCCCCAGTCTCCATGTGGTCTACTTCTATTGGATAGTCGCGTCACGTTCAACAGATTAATTTGCATAAAGATGGGCATCGGCCACCTTTTTTTTTTCAAATGCAACGCCGCCTTCCCGGGATGCTTTGCGGGCGTGTTAAAGCCGCTTGATGTCACCCATAGACATAAGGTGGAGTGCGGCGCAACTAGTGGATCTGTACCATTATTGTTGCTGCTGCCGCTGTTATTGCTGCTGCTGTTATTGCTGCTGCTACTGTTATTGCTGCTGCTACTGTTATTGCTGCTGCTACTGCTGCTGTTATTGTTGCTGCTGCTGTTATTGTTGCTGCTGCTATTTCTGCTGTTATTGCTGCGGTTACTGTTCTACTGATATTGCTGCTACTGCTGTTATTTCTGCTGTTATTGTTGCTGCCGCTGTTATTTCTGCTGTTGTTGCTGCTGCTGTTATTGTTGCTGCCGCTGTGTTTGTTGCTGCTGCCATTTCTGCTGCTGCTGCTGTTATTGTTGCTGATGCCATTTCTGCTGCTAATGCTATTGATGCTGTTATTGCTGCTGCTGCTATTGCTGCTGCTGCTGTTATTTCTGCTGCTGCTGCTATTCCTGCTGTTATTTCTGCTGATGTTATTGCTGCTGCTGCTGCTATTGTTTATCTGATGATATTGCTGCTGCTGATGATGCTATTGCTACTGCTGGTATTGTTGCTGCTGCTGTTATTGTTGCTGATGCCATTTCTGCTGCCACTGCCATTGCTGCTGTTATTGCTGCGGTTACTGTTCTGCTGATATTGCTGCTGCTAATGCTATTGATGCTGTTATTGCTGCTGCTGTTATTTCTGCTGCTGCTATTGCTGCTGCTGTTATTTCTGCTGATGTTATTGCTGCTGCTGCTGCTGCTGCTATTGTTTATCTGATGATATTGCTGATGATGATGATGCTATTGCTACTGCTGGTATTGTTGCTGCTGCTGTTATTGTTGCTGTTCGTTATTTCTGCCATTGTTACTGCTGCTGCTGCTGTTATTGTTGCTGCTGCTGTTGTTATTGCTGCTGTTGTTACTGCTGTTATTGCTACTGCTGCTGTCATTGCTCTGCTGCTGTTAATGTTGCTGCTGCTGTTGTTATTGTTGCTGCTGTTGTTATTGTTGCTACTGCTGTTAATGTTGCTGCTGCTATTGTTGCTGCTGTTATTGCCGTTATTGATGCTGCTGCTGCTATTGCTGCTGTTATTTCTGCTGCTATTTCTGCTGTTATTGTTGCTGCAGCTATTGCTGCTGCTTTTATTGCTGCTGTTATTTCTGTTGCTGTTATTGCTGCTGCTATTGCTGAGCAAGTACAGGACTGCTGTGAGCAAGTAATACATGCTGCTGCTGTACAATATAGTATACATGAATTACCTGTAGCAGATCTATACAAGTGGTGCTGGGGAAGGTGGAGGATTTATGAAAGCGCGCTGCAACTGCTACAGCAAATGCTGACCAAGTATTTGAAGGTTGAGCAGCAAGCTCACTGGATACAGCAGGAACCAATCAGCTGTGCCCTATAGAGAATGATGTGATTGCAAGCAGACTGAGTTAAGGACCCATCAGCCTGCACCATCTAGAGATTTATGACAGAACTTTGAATAAAAAAAATACAAAAAAAGCATTGCTCCAGCGTGATGATTGATGAATAAACTGTAATATCAGCTCAAATATGTTTTCATCAAAATCTACTATAAAATAAATATAAATAGATCAATAATGGGATATTTAGTGCATATTCTTCCACTGCATATAATCAAAAGTAATTACTTTCATTTCACTGGATTTCATATTTAGTGGTAAAGAATCACTTTTATAATTGCTCATACTAAGGTTTACAGATTTGAAAAACCCCCTGACCATAAGTATTAAACTTTACAAACATTTTGGCTTGTGAAATAAGCCCTTGGTATTGTATGTATCTCAGCTGTATTCTGTTTAGATTTGTTCAGCCGTGATCTGGCAGGCGAAAAGCTGCAATGGTCTGCGTGTCTGTTTCTGAAATACAGCCTCTGGCTGCGACCCAGCGTGTATGGCTTTAGCTTTGGTTTCTGCACACTGAAAGCCTTTGGGGGAAGGCAGTGTGGGACAGGGTGTGTCCCACTGAAGCTGCGGTCACTGTGACAAGACACCGGCTGAGCGTCTCTGCACACGGGGCCTGGAGAACCAGAGATCTGCACCTGTGTCTAGACAGCGGCCCGGCGTGAATAAGAGTGCGTCAAGGGACAAGTTCTCGCATACAATTTCTTTCCTCTTTGCTACAACTGAACATAAATAATATATAAAGTGACTATAGGAAATGTTGACAGTATTCACTAGATTTGTGAGAGCTTATTGCCTGTGCAAATCTCACTGAGTACTGTGAATGGTTGCCAAGGTGTTGCTTTGCAGTTGCTAGGGTGTGCCAGGGGCGTGCTTGCCATGCAAAACTTGCTGCGATGATGCTAGGGTGTTGATATGTGGTTGTTATGGTCTCCTGGGAGGTTCTTAGAGTGTTGCTATGGTGTTCTACGTGTTCTTAGGGTGTTGTTATGCAGTTGTTAGGGTGTTTTTGGTATTTACCAGGGCATGTTGGCAAATGCAAAACTTATAACGATGCTAGGGTGTTGCTATGTGGTTGCTATGGTGTCCTAGGAGGTTCTTAGGGGTGTTGCTATGGTGGTCTGCATGTTCTTAGGGTGTTGCTATGCAGTTGTTAGGGTGTTCTTGGTATTTACCAGGGCATGCTGGCCAATGCAAAACTCTGTAACGATGCAAGGGTGTTGCTATCTAGTTCAGTGTATTCTTAGGACATTGCTATGCAGTTTCTAGATTGTTCTGGGTAGTTACCAGGGCATACTTACCCATGCAAAACTCACCACCATGATGCTAGGGCGTTGCTATGTGTTTGCTATTGTGACCTGGACGGTTCTTAGGGTGTTGCTAGGCTGTTTACCAAGGGGTACTCATTTGCTTGTTCTCTTCAACAAATAAAAATACTCAGCACACACAAATACTGGGTAAAATAGCCCATATTTCATTTAGATTGAAGAACTTAGCATTGAATGAATTATATTTATAATCAACATTTCTTGAGCTTCTTCAACCATCTTGGATGGATTTTTTTAGCTTGTTTCAATGCATTCAATGCAAAAAAGATATTTTAGAAGACAGTATAATTACGCTGCTTACTTTTAAAACACACTTCACTCCAATAATGCCTTTAAATTCCACCTACGTAGAACTAGAACATAAATATCTACTCCCTACTTACTGGATCATCAAGAAACCGATTCAAGTCATATATCCAGGAGAGGGCAATGTTTAGCTTCTCATCTGTGGAAAAAAAAGTCTGTCTGATTATTGGGTTTCCCCTGTAAAGACAAGCACATTCTTATTTAAAACAACTGTTCTGCATTGAGACAAACATCTTTTCCTCATTTTTCAGAAAACATCTTTGCAGGATGCGATTAATGCACTTCAAATTAATGCTGCAGTGTGGGATTAAACAAATACGCATTAAGCACAAGAGAAAACAAACCCGACGCGCAGATTGTTGAGTTATACCCTCATTAAATGTCAACGAATGCATCTGATTAACTCTTTTATTGCTCTTTCAAGCCCAACTGTTGATGGAAAACCAGCAGAGTTAAAAGATCTGGCATGGGCGATACGGCAAACAGAACAAGGCAGTTCCTTCCTGTGGCACAGAATGTAATGGCCTGGAAAACCATATCAATGTGCAAGTAATTACTCCATCATACTTCCCACAGTAGTCATCTGCCCGGGGATCAGGCATGATTGTTAACCCACCAGAACTGATCTCAAACTAACACTCAGGGTCACTAAAACAACTCTGGACTGACACTAACACTCGGCCGTCAAGATGGTCTCGACACGTAGGGCATCCACAAGGAGAAACGAGCAGAAAAGAAGGGGAAAAAGAAAAACAAGCAGTGCATGCTGTGATTTCATAAGTTTAGGGACAGCTCTGCTTCTGAAGGCTTTCCGCGTGTTTTCAGAAGGGAACACTAGCTCGCTGTATACTGCATACTCGTTTTTAAAAATACTATGTACAACTGGCATTCCTGTAGCTAAAAAAGTAGAGCATAACTCTAGCAATGCCAAGGTCATGGGTTTGATTCCCAGGGAATGCATGAACTGATATACCTTGAATGTAGTGTAAGTTACATCGGATAAAAGCAACGTAAAATGTAATGCAAACAGTAGCATGCTGCATTGGTGCCACATGATTTCATTACTTTGAATGTTACGGTTGATATAAATGAAAGGTAAAGTCCCATTGAGGGATACAGTATTCCACACAGTGTGTGCTGGTTGTATACTGGACATTTTAGCAAACCATTGATGTGTATGCATGCAATTTCATTGCTAGTAAGTTTCACAATTAAGTACAAAGAAATGGCATTGAATTAAACATGAACGACTGAAATAGTATTTTCTTGTAGATCCTACTCTGATAATCTTTGTTTTTACAACTTTGAAAAATAATTTTTTTACAGTCTAGCATGCGATTTTGAATACAGCTAATGTTTTTGGATCATCAGACAGAACGCTCAAATTCTTTGTTTTCGCTCTCTACGTGTAAGAATGTGCAAGTTTTTCAAATGACTGTTTAAGTCGTACCAGGTGAAGAAATATGATTGCGGGGAAAGCAGTTTTGAAAACACTCCGTGTCTCTTTAACACTCAGTGACAATTGCCCCAAATTATCCATTTATTTTTGCACAGGCCTGGTGACAGTACGTGTTTTCAGATATGGAACTCACAGCTGCGTCCAATTAATAACAACTTCATGTGCAACGCTGCAGCAGGCCACAGCCGAGGAGGGAGGGGGTTCGGTTCGAGTAAATTTAGTTTCAGAACAAGAGGAACGTTCAGACCAGAGAAAGAGAGAGGAGAGAGGGAGGAAAAAGCACACATCTGTTGACATCAAAATTGTGGAACCTTGAATTCTTCGTTTTTTCAGTCATTGTGGTGTTTTACTACCACGAGTCCGAGTCCAACATCTGGGCCTGTTGTTTTACGAAACATTTCCCACAGATCTTTCTGTTTTGTTTGTCAATTCACGGACGTTTAGTGCATGAATCCATAAGACATGAAAGCAAAAGCGTTGTATGTGGTCTCGCGCTCTCCGCCTGACGCAGCTGTGTCTGTTCGATATCCATCTAAAATCAATATCTGTTGATGATTACGGCCAACACTATTTATTCTTCTTGGGCTGGGATGTGGCCTTTGGTCAGCAGATGTTCGGCTGTGATTTGCATTCCTGTTTTTTTCCCATTTACCAGCAGATGTGCAGATGTTCAGAAATATAAAAGTTGTGTTCGTAGGCCTGGCTGCATTCTGAATAGCACACCACCATACTACCCTTACTATTTGGACACTTAAGCCACACTTAGACAAGATATCTTGCCAAAAACCTGACAAAAAGATGTTTATACATTTTGAAATGCTAAAACAATAGCTCTAGCATTGAAAATGAAGATAGAAAATATTGTGTCTCAGTGGAACATGATGATCTACACCTGTGATTTCACTGCTGGGACACCTGTGTGAACTTGAGATGAACTGACTTCATGCATCCACTAAAAACCACCAAAACACCAGCTGGTTTAAAGACATTGAGAAAAATAATGAAGAAATCTGGATGAACTATGGCATTTGCCAAGATGTGCAGTATAAAACCACAGCATACTGCATGAAATAGTGATGAACAAATCAGAAGCAATTGTAACTCGTCCTACTCAACCCACTCCGAGCGGCATCTCTGGCTAAAGACCGTGGTCTCTAGTGTCAGTCGCTGATGCGCCTCTTGAGGACGGGGAGTGAGGTTTACAAGCACAGCTCTTACTAGCTTTGGCTCCGTTACACTCACTCTCATCCGGGTCATGGCACCAAATGTAATTCATCCTACTTGACCAGTTCCGAGCGGGATTCAAACCTCCAGCATGGGAGGTGGGCACACTAACAAGGACGCTAAAGGCCGCAGTCTCTAGTGTCAGTCACTAACGCGCCTCTTGAAAACAAGGGGGTGAGGTTTACAAACACAGCTCTTACTAGCTTGCCTCCATTACACTCATTCTCATCCGGGTCACGGCACCAAATGTAACTGGTCCGACACGACCAGCTCTGAGCGGGATTCAAACTGGCGTCTCCGGCATGGGAGACGGGTGCACTAACAAGGACGCTGCATCAGTAGCTAGCGCACCTCTTGACGAAAGGGTAGTGAGTTTTACTCACATATCTCTTACTAGCTTGCCTCTATTATAATCACTCTCATCCGGGTCACGGCACCAAATGTAACCGGTCCTACACGACCAGCACTAACAAGGATCTATAGCATCAGTAGCTAGTACGCCTCTTGACGACAGGGTAGTGAGTTTTACTCGCATATCTCTTACTTGCTTGCCTCTATTACACTCACTCATCCGGGTCATGGCACCAAATGTAACCGGTCCTACACGACCAGCTCTGAGCGGGATTCGAACTGGCATCTCTGGCATGGGAGGCAGGTGAACTAACAATGACGCTAAAGACCACAGTCTCAAACATCAGTAGCTAGCGTGCCTCTTGACGACAGGGTAGTGAGTATTACTCACACATCTCTTAGTAGCTTGCCTCTATTACACTCACTCTTATCCGTGTTACGGCACCAAATTTAACTGGTCCTACTCGATCCGCTTCAAGCGGGATTCGAACCTCCAGCATGGGAGGTGGGCACGCTAACATGGTCCCTAAAGACCACAGTCTCTAGTGTCAACTGAACCAAGTGAATGAGGTTTACTCACACAGCTCTTACTAGCTTGCCTCCGTTACACAATAGCAACCACAATTTTAACATCTTGTTCTTGCCTCATTATTCAAGACATTACAGTATCATTACATCCAAGTGTACACTATATACTGCACAATATTCAGTAAGAAAGCTAATACTCCATTCTGGACGCAGCCTGTATGCATGTTTGGCAGGTAGAATGTGTTCATGCAGTCCAAAGTTCAAAAAAGAATGAATTTATTAAACGAGTATGTTGATGCACTGCTTTATTTAGTTGAAATATTTTATTGGGCTTACTCATAACTGCAGACATACTCAGAAAAGAAG